>CAUYRH010014288.1:0-19167 GCA_963574655.1 Perodicticus potto
CTCCCCAGACTCCAAACATTTTGTCACCTTAATTGTGTACTTCCCACCTCTAAAACTATGACCAATAAATTACCCCATCTAACTTTGAAGGGTCAGGAGAAAACTACTAAATGCAGAACACAAATGTTTTCACACAGTAAATGAGAAAATCTCACGAATGTTATGTTGAACAGGTGGATGAAAATATCTCAGATTGTATATGAAGCCCGTACACTGTACTCCATGATTGAACTAATGTACACAGCTATGATTCAATAAAAAAAAATTACCCCTTCTAAGGTATTTTATTATGGCACCTTGAACAGACTATGATGGAAAAATAAGAAAAAATGTGCAAAAAAGAAATAAGAGAGAATTTACTAAAAATATAAATATAATCATTACTATTGTTCTAAGAATGTGACAAAAGTGTTCACAGAAGGGAGATATGACTCTATGGGATGTAGTTATTGGGCATTTCTTCCTGAAAGAGGAAAATAAATAGGATTAGAGATAGAAGAAATGTGGAGCTCCATTCTAATGGTTGTCATTAGTTGCCAAATAAGCCCGAATAAGCTAAATCTCCTCGTTTTTTCTTCTGGTTCCTCGTATAATAAAGGGATTACAATAGTGAGGGTAATGAGGATGATGATGGTAATAAAGACAATGAATCACAATAATATCACTTCATGATATTTTGGATTTAATAATATAAGAAATGCACAATGTTTGAGAAGGGCTCTGACTTAAATTCGGTGCTCAATGCATTCAAATTCTTTTCACCTCCTTATACCAAGATTACTTCCATTTATTCTGCAATTATTCTTTGCCATGAACCGTTGAAAGGATTTCTTTTACATTAGCTCAAGAAGAACCTTCATGAAGTAGGTATGTCATTACAATTTGAAACATAAATTGTCCATAAAAAATGAAATTTAAAAAATGTCCGAGACAAAAATGGTTTTATATGTATAATGATATTATCATGTGACATTTATAACTCAGTCCTTTCTGGCTATTGCCAATGATCTGTTTCTTTATCTGCAGAACTCAGCATAATATCTGGCAAAGAGTAGATGTTCAGTATATATTTGCATACATAAAAGAGAAATACATGGACAAATAATATGATTACTTTTATATTATTGTACCTGAGTTTTAAGAGTTAGAAAAAATAATACTTAATAAAGAATGTAGCATAGCAAGTTAATGGCCTGCAAGATGAGTTTGCTAAGAAGTAATGTTAAATCTTGTGAAGCACCATGAACCATATCTTGAAAAGTAGTGAACCTTTGGTCCAGGCAGACCATTGTAAGTGGTCTGTGCTTCAGATATTTCGAAAAGTAAATTTTAAGGCAAATGATATAGGGATACTAATAATAACATCTGTATAGAACTTTATTGTGTTTAAGGCAGTTTTATTTATACTATTTCATATAATCCTTATATCTACCCCCATGAGATAGAGATGTTCCCTGTTTAAATGAGAATTGTGGAAGTTAAAAAACTCTCATTCTCTAGAACTGTGAAAGGAGCGTTACAACCACACTTTAGTCCCGTGGTCTTCCAGCTGTAGCACGCCATCCCCCCAGAGGCCTTTAAGTGGTGACAGTGCACCCGCCTCATTCTCTCCCTTCTTAGCTCTAAGTATCCTGAGGCCCTGTGTCAACTGCCAGTTTGGTTTTAGTAAACTGAGCTACCATTCCCTTCTCCCCACTCCAGAAACTCTATCAAACAGCAATAAGAACTAAAGACTGATTATTTTTTCCTTTCCTCTTCTGCTACAGTGAAGGGATTAGAGAGGGAAAGAATAGGGGAAGGAAGAGATGACCCTTTGGTAATTAGGAGCAGGAAGGAGAGAGGAGAACTTACAGTTCTGCAGACATCATTTGTAGATTTAGCCCCTTTGTTGAGCATTGTTTCTCTTTATTTGGTGGATAAATTGATCTAAATGTTCATAAATATAATTTAAGTGAGAACAGTTTTTCTGTTAATATTACAAAAAGTCCTTTTTCATTCATGATAATTACAATGATTGTAATCAATGTGATGGAATATCTTCCTCAAGATCATAGAGCTTAAAAGAACACACAGCTAGATCCTGAGGATCCATATTATTTTCATTATCATGTCCAATACCTAGGCCAGGCGTGGTGGCTCACACCTGTAATCCCAGCACTCTGGGAGACCAAGGTGTGTGGATCACCTTTCTCACAAGTTGGAAACCATCCTGAGCCAGAGTGAGATCCTGTCTCTAAAAATAGTTCCGTGCATTGTGGAGGGCACCTGTATCTCAGCTACTCAGGAGGCTAAGGCAAGAGAATCGCTTGAGCCCAGGAGTCTGAGGTTGACCTGTAACACTACAGCACTCTACCAAGGGTAATAAAGTAAGACTGTCTCAAAAAAAAAAAAATCATTTCTAATGCTTGGATTACAGGAACCCTAATATATAATGTTTTAGAACCAATTAATCTATCCTAAATTAAAAATAATTTATACAAATATATCAGGATGCCACAAAGCAAACTCTTCCATGTTACATTCAGTCAAACAGATAAACATGTGATTTTATACCATGGAATAACCAAGTTTCCACCAAGAATGAAGTTGACATCAATTTCAAAGAAACAAAAGTGAGAGAGAAAGAACTGATGATATCCTGTCGGTTTATAAAGTGTGAATTGGAACCACAGCCACATGTCTCAGGACTGCTTTTATGTCAGAGGATACCATTGGGTTTGCATCATCCCTTCATGCTTGCATTCAACTACAAGTTGATCTTGACTACTATTTGGAAATATTGTTTTATTTTCAAGCATATTTTGCCTCAAAGACTTACTCAAGTTCCCCTAAAGTGTCTTGTTAATAAGAAACATCCTCTGCTGCATTTCCAGAGAGGCAGGTTATGTCAAGAAATGGCCTTTGGAATTGGAAAGAACTGGTTTCAAGTTCAAGCTATATCAGTGTTCAGCTTTGTTACCTTGGTCATATTCCAGAAGGTGGACATAATAACGCTGATTCTGTAGAATTGTATAAGTTCAAGCAAAACCTTTTCTTCTGGGTGCTGGAAATTGTATTTAAAATTTATAAATTACATGGCCCTACTTCATAGAAGGTGCTCAATAAATATTTTTAGAATTAGTGGCAGTTTGTCTTAAATTTTGTAAGTAAAGTACAATCTTGATTCTCTGTATCAAAAAATGATGTTGGGCTGAATTACTAAGATTGGCAGGATCTAGCCTGAGATTGTAGAATCATGGCTAACTCTTTCATCTCTGCTACTGAGGGCTGTAGCTAGTTGATATCCATGGGTTATGACCCTGGAGAAAGCTCTTAATATTTTTTCTGCTAGCTGGAAGATAGGGACAAGATAGCAGAGCATGGCCTTCCTACCATATAGTACTTTGATGAGGATGAACTCAGATATTACACGTGAAAGTGTTAGTAAATTGTAAAGTGCAATACTAATATAAAGAAACATCATTGTTCCTATTACATTTTATCCTCATGGTCTGTGGCATTTGTGCATCACGCATGAGCTATTTGGTCAGGAATGTGGATTCCCAAATAGTATTTTTAACACTTATAGCATAGAATCAAATTGGGATGCTTGAGATCATCTTGCAAAAATCATCTAAGGTTTTTGTTGTTATTTGTGGTTATTGTCCCCTTGGAAGTCTTTTTGTTAAGACCCTTCCCCCCCAAAAAATTTGTATTATTTCCTTCATTCTAGTTCAGGAATTACATAGTATGATAAAATCTTGTTCTCACTATATTTCTGACTTCTTCAAACATAAGCATATTTGGGGGCAAAATTTTTCTTACAAGGTTCTGTCACTGTTTCTTGGCTCAAAGAAGAGAGGAAGTACTTAGGATCCTGTTTTTATTTTTGTCATTTTATTTATGTGTTACAATTTGCCTCTAACTTTTTATCTCACTGACTGAAGACAAACATCCTGGACAAATGTCCCCATCATTAATCATATTTCCATGGGGGCATGGTCAAGTTCAATTCACTTCTAACACCATGTTCTGAGCTTCTATTCAGCCTCACACTGTGCTAGTAGATAGAGGGAATAACATAACTACCTACACACAAGGAGTCCAGTGTCTAGTTGGTGAGGCAAACTCTTGATTATAATTCAATGTGATGAATCCTTTGAGACAATTGTGTTTTGCAGAACAGGAAAGAACAGAAGATGCCATGGCACCTAAGCGGATGAGAAAATCCAGGGAAGGCTTCCTAAAGGAATTTACTCTCTTAGGTATCAGTAAATTTAAAAATGAACAAGACAAATTCTCCAAATGATTACTACCTAAATGTACTCCAGAAAAATATTATTCTAGAAGAAAATCTGTCCTAACTTCTCCCTTGTATTATCTTGAGTGACCTAATATTTTTTTTATTTGTTTCAGAGTCTAAAAGTAATTATTTACCAGCTGATCTACTGGAAAATCTCAAGAGGAAAAACTCAAAGTTGTATTTTGTGAAATACCTTATTTTATATTTTAAGGCTATTGAAAGCAGTTTGCAGATGTCATTTCATCTTCTAAGTAAAAATGACTAACTTGTTTCACTATATTTTAAAACAAACATCTCCTTTCAAAACCATCCTAAATGTGGCATTTTACTCAAGATATCACATCCCACATGCCCAAAGAAAATATTGATGTGGGCTACTTCACTATTCAGGTAACATTTATTTTGAAGTCATACATTTTCCCTTATCTTAGGGGGAAACAAGGAACCAAGCTCCAACTCCTTAATTTATAATTTAAGAAGTTTTGTTAGATCAAAAGGAAAGAAAGAATGAGCAGAAGCAAAGCACGTAAAAAGCTTAATATTTGAGTGATCACATTATCTTTGGGGTGGTCTCTCTCCCTGCTGCTGTGCAGCACCAACAGAGAAAAGAAGCCAGAGACCAACTTGCTCAAGGTTGTTCAATGTGAGTCAGAAAAGATTGAGTATTTGAAAGCGAGGCAGAGCTGACATCTTTCTCCTCTAAAAAGGTATTTTTGTATGTGATTGGTTCCAATCTCAGCAAGTAAACACAATCACGTTTCATACATTTCAAGCAGCAAACAAGGCATAGTTGCTTTTCTTAAGAGGTGGGATGTTGGGAGGCCTCAGGGGGAATGTATTTACTACAGAACAAAAATTATTCATGGTACTCAACGGGAGGGCAGTGGAGATTGATATGAATTACTTGGGACAAATACTGAGCATAAGAAAATGCCAGGAAAAGGTGGAGATGGGCAGAGATGCAGACCTCTCATGGGAGCAGGAAGGGGGGAGATAGTAGTGTATACTATTGCTTTCTGCAACCCCCATGTGCCTTTATAATAACCCCACGCCTGGGAGGTGCTCCAGGGCCTCTTACTTCTGTAACTGTTCTAGTAAATACCATCTCCAGTGTTCACATCTAGACCATATGTAAGACAATATAACCTTCTGGTTAAAAGCTCGCATGTAGCATTATATAAAGTGCTTTCAAATTCAAACGCTATTTGCTACTAGTTTAGGGGATTTTGGCAATCATTTTAGTTCTAGTCTTTACCACTTAAAAAAATGGGAATAATAGTGTCTTCTGCAAAGGTTTTTGTGGAATTAAACGAGAGAATTCATGTCTCAGTGCATGGCCTGACAATGATTAATACATGGTAGACAATGTTATCATTCTCATGGCATACATCGCATGTATCATTTTCATTTGCTTGTCTTCACATGACGGATGTGGTCTCTCTCAAACAGGCTGTAAGTAAAATATGAGCATACTTTGAAGCCTATCCAATAGGCTTTGATACCCAATTTCAGTTCCTTCTCATTAAGGAATTTAGCCATAATCCTGAGCCATCTGTGGTTGTGGGACTGCATGTCCTCTGCTGGGAAATGACACTCCATTCTTTTGCCTATTAAGGCTCAAAATGTGATACCCCCAAATATGGACAAAATAGCAGAAGCAGGAAGTTCTCTCTGACCTCTCTGCCTTTTCTCCTAAAGACTATCTTATGACATGTGTCCTGCCCTAGAACTGGAGTGAGGAAACGTCACACAGGGATGCCAAGAGGAAACTGAACAGCAGGCCTTGCCCAGTTCCTCCATTTTATTACCTTTAGGTCCTATCTCATTTCTGCAAGGCTATCCATAAAAATACAGTTTTCCCTGGTTCTTTGGGAGTATTCACTTCTAAAGTCTCCCATATCAAATAAAACTTACATTAAATAAAAGTGTTATGCTTTACCTTGTTAATATGTCTTTTTTTACAGGGGTATTAGCCAGGAACCTTGAAATAGGTGAAAAAAAATCTTTTGTCTCCCACACACTTGGGGTTGTCTACTCCAAGCTGTTGACTTCTTATTAGAAGACCTTATTTTGAAACTCACATGTTTCTCTGTTCTTGTAGACCATTAACCCTTAACTATTATCACATCCTCATGATGATTTTCATGTGATTTGGTTCACCCTATTAGGTCAAAATTTTTCAGTAATAATGATTATTAGCCTGTATTGGTAGAACAGAGCTTGATTTGAAAATGGAATACCATTTGATAGCACCACAACACACCCTCTATATAATCATTTAGCCTCCCTGAATCAATATACTTTGGAACATTATTTAATTTAATTTTTTTTTTTTGCAGTTTTTGGCCAGGGCCAGGTTTGAACCTGCCACCTCCAGTATATGGGGCTGGCACCCTACTCCTTGAGCCACAGGCACCACCCTATATTTTTTATATTTTACATCATTTAAGTTATCTAATTTCTTCTAAAGAGGCAGAACTGTAGCCCCCTGATTCCCAAGCTAACAAGTTTTCTCCTGTATCATCCAAGGAATTTGGAACAAGAAGAATGAGGGCAAATTTCAGAGGAAGAGTGAACATAGTCAAGTCCACCTTCAGAATGAAGGAATCTGAGGATTCAACTGAAAATTGTTAGAGGCTAATTCTAAAAAATAACATGTGAGCAAATTATAAGGAAAAAAAGGTTGAATCAAATGGAAATTCAGGGGAGAAAGTTGGGTTAGAACATAAATCATTAAAGTCAGCATGGGTAGAAAGAACATGAAGTCGGGTGGATCTGGCACATAAGACTCACTGGTAGTTATGAAGCTGAACTTCTAAGAAATTAGACAAATGAAAGGCTTAGGAGAGGAAGAAAAGTAGGAATTCTGCATGAGGAGCCTCCAGAGCTCCAAAGCCTGTGATAGAGTCAATGAAGAATTTACTTTTCTTTGGTCCTTCTTACTACCTGAAGACATCTCCTTTCTAATTGAAAACTTTGTTCCTAAGATTGTATATTTCTCTGTCTTGCTTCCTACCCTTTCCACCTGACTTAACCCTCTAGGTGTTGGTACAGGGAAGATAGTGGTTTAGCTAAGAATGCAAGGGAATTGATTTGGTTATGTAAGAATAATAGAATAAGTAAAAGGAATTTTAAGGTATAAGCTGGAAATCATAGGAACCTAAAGAAGTTTTTGCATCAAAGTAGAAGAACATTTGGGAAGGTGTCCTGGGTAGGAGGAAGCATGGGCAGGTCTCCTGGACGTGATGGGGAGCCAGTGTGAAAAGATGGGCTGGCCTTTGGAGGACTAGGTGGGAGGTGGTAGTTTCTTGGGCAAACCACATTCAATGAAAAAGAAGGAATAAATAGAAGAAACATAATTGGACATATGAACATGTAGCCATTAATTTATTCACATTATCTCATGAAACCTGTGTAGTATACCTATGAGACTGGTGTTATTGTCTGTGAACAATTTTTTTTACAAATTAGAAACCTAAAAAAGTTCTGGTTTTCTTCCCATCTAATTTCTATGTATAAATCAATCGTGCTCCAATACAGATAACTTTGAATATTCCATTTCGATATTTGGCTTCCATATTTTCTATCAATCCTTAACATTTTTCACAGTTATAACTTTTAACACATTCATAACACTCCACTACATGGCTATGCAAGCTCTGAATTACAAAGTAGTGGGGTTTTCTCCCAATGTTTCATTATTTTAAATAATGTGACAGGAAATTTTTTGAATATAAGTGTTAGGACTTGTTTTGGATAATTTTCTTAAAAGAGACTCCTCTAAATTGATTCAATAAGTCACAGATCAATAGGCATAAATAATTTTAAGACTTTATGTCTGTATTTCCCAATTGCTTTAAAGTAGAATTGTTTTATACTAGAATAGCAATTATAAACCAGAAAGAATAAAACTGAGAAGCTCATACCTAAAAGGCTTTTCCCATAGTCCAAATTTATCAGAGAAACCAATGTCTTCTGGAGTTATCCCTTATTCTGGCCCTGACCAGTCCTTTCCCACTTCACTTGATTCAGAATCCATTTTAGGGCACATCACTAGTTGTACTCGGACAGTTTCTACTCAGCTTACTAAAAAGAATGCCATGACACCTGTTTTCCGAAATGAGCAGGAAGGATCTTGAGAAAGTACTGCTTCCTGAGCTCTTTCCCCTCTAACCAGCAGACAAATTCCTCAATGATAATCCCAGTCCATATGTATTTTCACATGTTCTCACCCTGACTTGTGGTATCTCAGGCAATGCAAAAAAAAAAAAAAAAGTCTATGTATTTTCTGTACATATATGTACTGACACACTTTGTTGACTAATTTGATGCCAACAGAATAAACAGTGATTACTTTTCTCACTTGCATTTTTGCTGTATTGAATTCAGCCCTTTGCAAGGGTTTAGAACAAACTGGGTGGGGCCCAGCCACTCTGTGACACCATGCTGGTTAAATCATGCTCACCACAGAACTACTGGCTTTGGCTTGAGTATGTGGGTGTTCAGCAGTCCCCACATGGCTTACCTTACTCAGACTTGCCCCTTTGATCCAATCATTCCAGTAAAAATGCTGACTTATCTATAAAATTGGAAAGAGAGGAAAGGAATTAGTAGGAATTAAAAGAGAAATTAAGATGTGTGATATAAAGCATTTGGATAAGAATGGAACTTTTTCAATACAAATAATAATTTCATTTCATAATCAGGAAAATAACAAAACTGAAATAGAAGAAAATTATGTTCTTATCAAGTGACTCAAACACCCCCTACACATTTGAGATCCATGTTGAGTCTAGCCAACAGAAATGACCTAGCAACATGAAACTAGAGTCATTTCAGAGTCATTTGAGGTCTAATTTCAATTTTCTGAATGCAAAGAGCCTCATCAGTGTCCTAGCTCATTAGCTCAGGGAGGGGTCTGGCAAATTAATCCAGTTTAATTACAAAACACGTCTGAGATTGCAAGTGCAACACATGTATGCTCTTCCACGATCTGACATCTCCAAAGGCAGAACCCTCATGTTAATGAGCAACTTTAATTCACACTTGTATGAAAGCAATGGGTCTGATACCAGATACATAATCAAACACTTGGGCATGAATATCTTCTTTAGCATGAAATAATATTAAAAATATTCTGATGCAAAACAACTTCTATATTTTAAAATAATGTAATAAAAAAGATTTCTCTTTGACTGTAGTTATTATCTTGTCAAATATATCCATAATTAATTGACTTACATACTTTATTATTATTCTTTATGAAAGGATTAAGAGTACAACTAATTTCAGCCAAAAACCTATGATTATTCCTCTAATATTCTAGAAATCTATACCTTCAAATTACTTTAACTATTTTCACTTAAGATTATGATTTTTATTTTAGTACTCCGAGAATGTCAGGCATAAAGAGATAAACTCACATTCATAAAGGTCAAAGTGAAAAAAATCTTCTCATTTGTATGTGTTTTAATTATCAGTGTGAACATTTTTACTCCAATGCACATAGCCCTAATATTATGTTTCTGTCTTCAGAATTAATACTTTTCCACGTTTTATGTAACAGTTCAAAAGAAGACATTTTATGCTTTGCTAGTTATAAGACATATGAAATAATATTTTTAGAAATCAATCTTCATTAGGATCATGTGAGAAGATGAATTGACATAGAACTTCCACTAGAAAGAGAAAGAAGATTCTTGGATTTGCAAAGGAGACTGCTTTAGTTATTATCTACCCAGGTAGGCATTTTTCAATACCCTAGCACAACAATCCTAACTAAAAATGTTGATCACCAATCAATGTGTTTTACGGTGAGTCCTGAACTTAATAATTCATCATTTAATTTTACTTTCAGGTCCCAACACACGTTTACATGTGATCACCAAGAAAACTTAAATATATCATTTAAAAATTATTAATCACAGCAAATAACCATTCTCTGTTATTCTTACTCCAGTGTCCCAGAACTTGGGCTGAAATAGGTTACTTTTGCCAATGTTTTCAGAATACCCTGCATATAATTCTATCACAGAATTTGTCATATATTATGGCTGACAATTTAGTCTGTTCTTCTTCCCTATCACCTTGTAAAATGTGTAAAGGAAGTAACTAAATCTCATCACTGATGGGACAAAGTTGATTAACAGGTGTGTTCACAATTCTTACATCCTCTGCTCAGAAAGAACGCTGGGGATTTCCCCACTTAGATTACCCTACCTCTTCTCTCTTCGCCACCCCCACCCCTTAAGACATCTTTTCATTTAAACATAGTACTTTCATTTTTAAATATGTTTTTTGACTTTTGCAATAAATGATAGAGAAAATAGCCTAGAAAAATTGATGGAACAAAATAGGGTTAAGAAGGAAAGGGTCAAGAGAGCTTATTCTCAGGAGGAAAACAGGAGGAAGAGAAGACAGGGTGGAGGGTGGAGATTGTCCAGTGTGAGGCTGGTACAGAGAAATCTAGAGGTAAGAAGCATCATGTCAGAAAAGATTAAATAAGAGAGGGAATGGGGTGGAAAGGAGGAATCAGAAAGGAGGGTTGAGGGAAAGGAGGAGGGGAAAGTAGGAGAGGAAAGTAGAAAAACAGGGGAAGGGGGAAGGGTTTGTTAGTTTCTGACTGAGTAAGAGATGGGAGATGATACTGAAGAGGAGGGTAGAAGAGAATTTTAAGTAATTCTGTTAGGGGCCATGTGTTCAAACCCCTTTCACTGGTCTTTGAGAAAGATGAAAAATGAGTGGAGTTTTGCGGTCATTAATTGACTTTAATAACAACACACCATGGACTAAATCAATGGTTGTTATGTTTAATGGTATTGCAATTACTTATGGACTTTCATTGTCCTACACAGTATCTGATAAAAATTGCATTCCTGATGAGAGTTCATTCAATAGAAAAGAAACTTGAACAGGTCAAGTTTTATATAGTTATCTACTTCCACAAGCAGAAGAAATTAAGATGAGAATTTTCCATATATGCAATAGGCCTGATATCCTATCATGCCTGTGTAGTGACCTTGTTCCTCTTTAATAAAAAAAAAAAAAACTGTCCAAAAGAAGAAAATTAAAAGAATTAAATATAGGACTAACGCTAGAGCAAAAGTAGAAAAAATAATGAAATATCAAGATTTGAGTTAGACAAAATGAAAGTTTCATTAGTTTAATATAAATTAAGTTGGAGGCAAATTTTCAGGGACAACAGATTAAAAGAGACTATGTTCTGAGGAAGCTTTCAAGCTGGTGGGTGAAAGAAAGAAGAGCTGAAAAGCAATCACATTGCTCTTAATAGAGGCAAGCTCAGGTAATACAGAGGCACAGAAACAAAAGTGCTCATGCTGCCTTTGGTACCAAGTGTCAGTACTGTCTTCACGAGACTCACCCATCAAGGATGGCCAGTATTTTCCAGGCTGGGGGTTGGGTGGGGGGGAATGCCTGGCAGGGAATGCTGCATACGGGAGCATGGAACTGTGGACAGGCATGAGGGAGTTGAAAATCACAAGCAGTTATATATTGAGGAAATGTGGTACTCGCAATGTGTGGTGGAGGTGGTGGAATGGAGGGCTTGGAAGGGTGGAAAATCAGGCTGGAGTGAAGGTCAGGTTCAGATTAGAAACACTATAGACAGGTGAAGGAATATCATGATTTTTTTGAAAAGGACTTTTTCTGAAGATGAGAAGGAAGTAAAACACACACAATTACTTATTTATGCAAGGAAGAGCATGTCTGTTGCATTATAGAGAGATGAGGCTGTAGCAGGCAAAGCCTGAGAACAGTGTGGGTGGTGTGCAATTGTCCACAGGACAGATAACAAGCACAGTGGGGAAGTGTGATGTGTTTGGAGACAATTGACAGGATGTGGTGACTTACTGAATGCAAAGGCTGAGGGTGAGAGAGTGACCAAGAAAGACACCGAGGTTAGTGGTTTCAGACACTGAGTAGATGGTGGTGACTCCATTCTCTAAGACAGGGAAGAAGAGCAATCCTGGAAGGACAGGTAACATGTTCAGTCATGGAGATGTTGCACTGATGTGTTTGTTAGACATGTAGTCTTCAGCCATAAACAATATTTCTTGCACCTGGGTTTGCTGATGCCAATTACTCAGCCCATGAGCATAAGACGTGGAAGCAAAAGCAAAGTGAGAACATAGTCAGTGGAGGGAGCTCAGAATAGTGTTTAAAAGAAAGGGAAAGAATTGCTAAGAGTAGTTATGTGAATGTGCAGTGAGAGGGAAACTGGGACACTGGGGACAACTGAGGGTCTGAAGGTAAGAGAAAAAATGTGGGAAAATTAAAAATTAAAAAATTTAAAAAATGAAGGTGTGAAAGAAAGTTTAGTATTTGGATTTAGAAGACTTCACTTTTTTCCATCTGAAAAATACCAAGAAATATTGATAAGCTCTACACTAAACAGTACGTGAAAGGATGAAATGATATTTTTAGAGGTAACAAAGTCAAAGTGCTTCCAAATTATGAGACATTACATCAATATTTATCTTAGAACTATGTATTTTGAGTTAATAGAGACATGCCTGCCTTCTTTGTATTCTTTTGCTGTTGTTGTAGTTGCTGCTGCAGTTTGGCCGGGGCCGGGTTTGAACCCACCACCCTCGGTGAATGGGGCTGGCGCCCTACTCACTGAGCCACAGGTGCTGCCCTTTTCCTTTCTTCTTATTGGCATTTGGATGCTGTTAGCATTTGCTTCCATGAGCACTTCTAGGAAATGAAAGCATCATATTTAAGCCTCGATGAGTTTGGTTCCAGATTCCTGAGAGGAGACATCGATTAATTCTAACTTCAGGAACTGAAAATGCATTCATGGAGAAGGTGACAATGAAGTTGCCAAGATGTGTGGGTTTTTAGCATACAGGAAAAATGTGCTGTGAATGTAGTATATTCTCAGTTAAAGTCTGTGCAATGAAAATCACCTACGAAAATACTGCATTTATGTCAGCTGAACAGAATCCCCAGAAGTTTTCTATTTGTGCTTAGAGATTTAAAAAGGCTCTTCTGGACATGCACATCCTTTGTTCTATGAGCTTTGTACATAAATGATGACCCACATCAATGAAAGATTTCATCCAAACCGATGCAAATGTAAATGTCCTAGTTTTCGACAGGTGCAATGGTTAATTCTGTGTATCTGGGAAACAGCTGTCAAGCCCCATCTCCACACTGGTTTTTGTTCAACTTCATATGGGTGTCAGAAGTAAAAGAAATGTAGGTGATTAAAAAGTGGCACACATTTCAGAAATGCACAAGCATTTCTTAGCATTTCTTCTCTAAGCAGCTTCTAAATCACCCTCCTCTCCTAGAACTGGCTGGATAGAACTTTCTCACGGGTTACCTTTCTTCATCCAAGCTCTGAGGGCTCCCAGTCTAGAAGATATAGCTTACTTAATGATTCCAAAAGCACTTTTCCCATGATTACCCAGAACAAGTAATGGCATAGTCATTTTCAAGGCCAAGCATAGGTGATTACTCACTGGGATGCAGAGGTTATGATAGGATGGGCCCAAGCCGATGCTGACAGTCAGAGGCAAAATGCAGGGCTTGACCCTTCACTCCAAGAAGCTGCGGAGACCATGCATCTGAGCCAGACAGCTGACGAGATGCCTTCTCTTGGGGATTCAGACCACAACAATAGGCTAATAGATTTACACCATAAAGGCAGTGACCTCTGTGGGCAGAAACATTTTCTCACAGGAGAGAAGAAGGCACCATACGCCCCTTTGTGCTCAGGTTTTGACAATGACTGACAGCATGGGCTGGCCCTAGTCTCCAAGAAGCATTTGCATAGATTTTTGCATTGTTACCCTTTGATTAACTTCTGACACACTTTGCAACATTAAACTCTTCCAGGGAAATTGCTCCGTAATGCTGGCTGTAACATCTTAGCAGTTTTGCCAATGAGGGCTAAAATGTACCCAGAAGCAGTTTGGCCTGGAATAATATACATGTGTGTACGTGTGTGAGGGACACACTTTGGTCTTTAAATTTCCGAACTCATAATGCTATGAGTTCAAGTGCAGTGTTTAGAAAATGCTTCTCACATGTTATAGACGTATTGCTGCGCGTGAAGAGACTTAAGCAATGCCAAGATGAAAATAAATAATGCATGAAGTCAGAGGCCTGAAGCAAATGTTAACTAATTTCAAAATGGGTCAAAATCACAACAGTTACGTCCCTGACATGTGAAGTCATTTTTTTCTTCCTAAATTATTAACCAACTTGCTTTACTTCTTCTAGATTGATTTGTAGAGCATGAAAGGTCATTTTGGAGGCAGAATGGGAATTTGGCTTCTACAAGTCATCCATAATGAGAGCCAATAAATTAGGAAAAGCTCCTGTTTACCTAAGCTGAAATATTGATGTCCAAGACCATATCGAATGCAAATCTCTACATTAATCATTTTTCTCCAGTCGGGAAATTCAGAACATGGTAACACACGCTTTGATAGACCTATACATCATAGTTACAGCAACATTAGACAGTGCCCCAGTGACAGAATACAAATATATTGCAGTGGATTTCCCCAGCCTGACTTTTATTTGTGTCTGCAAACCCTGCTCTAGGTGTATGAGGTTTTTGACATGGGTGAGATTTTTGGCTCATGGAGTAAGTGGAGAAGAATGGTAACAAGAATTTTT
This sequence comes from Perodicticus potto, assembly GCA_963574655.1. Taxonomy (NCBI): domain Eukaryota; kingdom Metazoa; phylum Chordata; class Mammalia; order Primates; family Lorisidae; genus Perodicticus; species Perodicticus potto. Next base: position 14,933 of record CAUYRH010014288.1, read on the forward strand.
TTCTATTTGTTACTTGCCAAGCAAATCTGAAGGCTCTTGTCTAGTTCCTTAAGCACAGCACTTTGATGGGCACATACCCTGTGTCCAATCTTCTTTCAAAGAGCAGTATCATCCATGTCTCTCCAAGTGTGATCCATGAACTGAATGGATCAGATCACCTGGGTGCTTGCAGGGAAATACAATTTCCTAGGTTCCATCATATTTCCCTAGGGTAGAGTCCAGGGAAATCCTTATCCCCAGTAGTTTATCACGTACACTATTTTCTGGTAGCTGCCATTGCCAGTTATCATCTTTAGACTCCTAAGGACCACTCTGTCTTATTAGGTTTCCATTCAAAGTCTTTACTTACATAAAGACTTTGCAATGTTTAAATATGTTGCAAACCTTTACTGAGTTTTATACTTGCTCCCTTCTCCTTATCTAGAGGCCCTACTCAATCTCATCTGCCATTAGAGATTACTTCCCCTATAGGCCGAAGACTCTCAAACCACCATTTGCAACAGTGATGTTCTAGCTGAGCTTCAGATTCATACACAAAAATACCTGTTGAGCCTCTCTGCTTGGAGACCTTCAAAGATAACAGGCACACTGAGATCACACTTCTTTCCACACTAACACCCACGAAGACAGAAATCCCAGGGTTATCATGAATCCTTCTGTGTCCCTTTCACTTTCATCGCATACATCACCTGCATCATCTAGCTAGCCACGCCTCTTCCTTCCTTCAGCTCTGTGCAGAGTCCAAACCCTCATCATTTCTCAGCTGTGCCATTGTAACAGACTTCTGACTATTCTTCCTGTCTTTTCTCTTGAACTTCTCAAGTCAATCCTCAGTGTGGTGGATGAATACTCTTCCTTAAAATAAATCTGAGTCATTTGCTTTTTAACACTAGAACTTCTCATGTAAGATAAAAACTAGATTTTCTAGCCTGACATACCTGTCCTTTCTAGTGTGCTAGTACTTAATTTCTGTCACTCCATACCCTGATTTGACATCCCTAGTACAGCAGTTTATAGTAAACTTATACAAATCATGCTTTTTCAAAAAATGTATCTTAGCTTCTGTTTTCTTTCTACCTAGAATGCCTTTTTCTCAGTTATTTTTACTTAGAAAATCATTACTCAATAATTATAATACTTTTAATAAGTGATAATTTATAATATCATTACCTAACATAGATTACTTACTCTTTTCCAATTACTGACTTACACTTTTCTTTTAATTATCACACAGATGAAAATGTGGTAACCAGCATTGGTACTATTTTTAACAAACCTTGTTCTAGGTAACTATTTTCTTAGGAAGGTTTTTCTTAACCTCCAGTCTAACTACTTCCTAGATTATTACCACTACCACTCTCTGTGCTTGCCTCTAATAAATCATTTATCCCAATATAATAAAAGAGTACATTTATATTCTCCTCTCTCTTTTCATCACTAACTCACCTGCTTCCTAAGGGGAAAATATATGTCTTATTCAGGTCAGTTTTCAAAGCAGGTAGCTCCAAATCTCACACATTAAAAGCTGCCCAATTACCATTGCTCTAACTCAAGCTCTAATCTATGGCCATGGAGAATATCCCCACGAGTGGCTCTTCTCAGCATATTAAATGGGAAACTATTTCATCTGATCTTAAACTTTGAGAGTAGAGGCAGAACCACATTCATGTTTGTATCTTCCTGTAATGCCTAATCCTGCATATTTTAAATAATCAATGCTGAAAGTGTTAGTATAAATTTTACTGCTACTTTGTGGATTTCAGGAATATTAAAGTGATGATCAGCTCTACTAAATTTTGGAAATACAGCATATACAAAGTCGCCGTTAAAAGCAAAATCATTAGGCACATTAGCCTCATTTAAACAGCATGATGTCAGAATGGATATTCATTAATCTTAATGGAATTTTAATATCAGATAGAATGAACGTATGAAGTTATGAAAGATACAAGGAAGAAATAGGAATGGATCCCTGTGGTGAGAAAGGGGCAAATGACTCCTGTAGGGAGACAAAAACCCCCAAGAATTAAAGGGGCATCGCTTTCTTACCTTAATAATCACATACATTTGATTGTATCTGAATTTGGCATAAGAATAATAATAATGAACCATTTGTACTTTTGAGTGTATCTGAATATGGCATAAAAATAATAATGAACCGTTGCTCAACTTACTGAATGCATACTCTGGTCTAGGAATTTATATGGCTTAGTATGTATGTTTTTTTTTTATTGTTGTGGATTCATTGAGGGTACAAGAAACCAGGTTACAATGATTGCGTTTGTTAGGTAAAGTCCCTCTTACAATCGTGTTTTGCCGCCAAAAGGTGTGGCACACACCAAGAACCCACCCACCTCGCTCCTTCCCTCTCTCTGCTCTTCCTTTCCCTACCCCTCCCTCATTCTTTCTCTCTGCTCTCCCCTTCCCCCAACCTCACCATGTCATTAATTGTCATTAATTGTCCTCATATCAAAATTGAGTACATGGGATTCATGCCTCTCCATTCCTGTTATGCTTTACTAAGAATAATGTGTTAATGTGTTCCACTTCCATCTGGGTTAATACAAAGGCTGTAAAGTCTCCATTTTTTTTAATGGCTGAATAGTATTTCATAGTGTACATATACCACAGCTTGTTAATCCATTGCTGGGTTGGTGGGTATTTAGGCTGTTTCCACATTTTGGCGATTGTAAATTGAGCTGCAATAAACAGTCTAGTACAAGTGTCCTTATGATAAAAGGATTTTTTTCCTTCTGGGTAGATGCCCAGTAATGGGATTGTAGGATCAAATGGGAGGTCTAGCTTGAGTTCTTTGAGAGTTCTCCATACTTCCTTCCAAAAAGGTTGTATTAGTTTGCAGTCCCACCAGCAGTGTAAAAGTGGTTCCTTCTCTCCACATCCATGCCAGCATCTGAAGTTTTGAGATTTTGTGATATGGGCCATTCTCACTGGGGTTAGATGGTATCTCAGGTTAGTTTTGATTTGTATTTCTCTAATAATTAGGGATGATGAGTATTTTTTCATATATTTGTTAACCATGAGTCTGTATTCTTTAGAGAAGGTTCTATTCATGTCTCTTGCCCAATTGGGAGAGTTATTGGGATTGTTGGCTTTTTTCTTTTTTCTTTTTCTTTTTATTAAATCATAATTGTGTACATTGGGGAAATCATGGGACACAATGTGCTGACTTCATATACAATCTGAAATATTTTCAGTGAACTTTTTAACATAGCCTTCATGGCCTTTTAATCATTATATGAAGACATTTATATTCTGCATTTAGCAATTTTCACTTGTACTCTTCTAAGATGCACAGTAAGTGTGATCCCACCAATTACCCCCCCTCCACCCATCCTCCCCCGCCCCTCCCTTGCCCCTTTCCCCATTTCTTGTGCTATAATTGGGTTTTAGCCTTCATATGAAAGCCATAGATTAGCTTCATAGTAGGGCTGAGTACATTGGATACATTTTCTTCCATTCTTGAAATACATTGATAAGAAGAATATGTTCCAGCTCCATCCATGTAAACATGAAAGAGGTAAAGTCTCCATCTTTCTTTAAGGTTGCATAGTATTCCATGGTATACATGTACCACAATTTATTAATCCATTCATGGGTCAATGCGCACTTGGGCTTCTTCCACGACTTAGCAATTATGAATTGGGCTGTAATAAACATTCTGGTACAGACATCCATATTGTGATGTGATTTTTGGTCTTCTGGTTATATACCCAGTCAAGGAATTATAGGATTGAATGGCACATCTATTTTTAGATCTCTGAGTATTCTCCAAACATCCTTCCAAAAGGAATATATTAGTTTGCATTCACACCAGCAATGTAGAAGTGTGCCCTTTTCTCCACATCCACGCCAGCATCTCTCGTTTTGGGATTTTGTTATGTGGGCTAATCTTACTAGAGGTTAGATGATATCTCAAGGTACTTTTGATTTGCATTTCTCTGATGATTAAGGATGATGAGCATTTTATCATGTGCTTGTAGGCTGTGCACCTGTCTTCTTTAGGGAAGTTTCTCTTCAAGTCCTTTTCCCACCCTGAGATGGGACCACTTGTTCTTTTGTTGCTAATACATTTGAGTTCTCTGTGGATTCTGGTTATTAAACCTTTGTCAGAGGCATTACCTGCAAATATTTTCTCCCAATCTGAGGGCTGTCTGCCTGCTACACTTACTGTGTTCTTAGCAGTGCAGAAGCTTTTTAGTTTGATCAGGTCCCAG
>CAUYRH010014289.1:0-32278 GCA_963574655.1 Perodicticus potto
AAATGAGAAAATATCATGAATGTTACATTAATCAGGTGGATAAAAATATCTCCAATTGTATGGGAAGCCTGCACACTGTACTCCAAGCCTGAATCATTGTACACAGTTATGACTCAATAAAAAATAATTAAAAATTAAAAAAAAAAAAAAAAAGAAAAAGGAAAAATAAATAAACAATCACAGACAAGGTATAATACTGATGGAAAAGTATCAAAATCTACAAGAGATTCCATGGGAAGAAAAGGAACAAGGTATCAACCCCTGAGAGGCATGGAGTCCAATGAGAAAGGTGGGTGGAATTGTTTGCTTCTTCCTGCCTCACAGCAAGCTTCCAAGCTTCTTGAGAAACTTTCCACCTTCATGAGCCCAAAAGCTGCTGCCACCAGTGAACCAGGAGCTTCTGGAGAACAAAGCACCAGCCTGCTAATCCCCTCAGGGTGCTTCTTATTACTCTAGCCTAGAAAACAGACACCATATTGCTTCTCCACTGACTTTGTACCATTGTCCCCACCCTCTAGGGGCTCATCAGCTCAGTTTTCATTGTGTTCATTCCCATACAATCATTTCCTTACTCCAGTCCAGAGTGTGGGAGCCACAGGGGGCTGGTGGGTCTCAGTTGATATGCATGACCCTAAAGCCTGTACATTCTGGAAGGCTTCCCTCTGGATAGAGGGACAGAGAAGACCAGAGTCCTAGATTACCTCTATTCAGACTCTTTTTCTTTCTTCCCTCTCTTCTCCCCATGACTTCCAAGAGAGACAATTGCTCCAGGGCTTTTAGGAGCTGAAGATTCCCCTCTGTTGGTGTATACCACACCTTAGGGCTTCCAGAGAGAGAGGGGTTCAAACCTTTTCTCTTAAAGTCCTATAGAGGAGTAAGGGATGCTTGGAGTATGGGCTCCCTGTTCACCAGCCCTCCCAAGTGCTGCTTGCCCAGCTACTCCATCAGATCAGGGAACACCTTAAAGTGGAGGAACATCAAACCTGCTTGACCAACTCATAGGCAACTTGGGACCAACATGCATCTCCCTGGCATCGTGAAAGATCGATCTTCAGGGACCTGGGGAAAGGCCCATAGGCCACATCCCATAACTCCAGTACTTGACTGTGTTCCTTGAAGGGATGGGGGTGATATCTGTGAACTACTCTCCAGAGATGAAGCAACTCACATGCTTCATCACAAATGGAAAAGAGAGTGCTCAAAAAAAAAAAAAAAAAAAAAAAAAAAAAAAGAAAAGAAAAAAGAAAAGAAAAGAGAGTGCAGTGTGGTTCCCCACAGAACAATTGTCGAGCACATTTCCCTCCTCAAGAAAACCATGTCTCAGACAAGATATGGATCCTGGCCAGGGAAACTCATGCCACAGAGCCATTGTGGGACCTCAGCCAATATGAGGTCTTGTCTGCTGATAGACACTGAAGAGAGAGAGAGTGGAGTGGGGTTAGAGAGATGCAAACCCTCTCCTGATAGCCATATGCAGAACCACAGATGCCCCCACACTCACACTCACAAGCAGGTTTTCTAGCTGGGGCGATTGTCAGCCATCCACAATGACTTTCCCTAGAAGCTAGGAATATACCTTTAATCCTTGCTGAAACAGATACCTTACCAGATTTTGTAGAGACTGAGGGCAAACTCATCCAAGTCCTCCGGGCCAAGCCTCACTGCCTTCTGCCATGGCAGAGAATGAGGACTTCTCTAGAAGTTCCAGCACCATATCCATAACCTGAGGCATCTAAGTGTGCTTCCCCTGAAGGGCAAGAGCTGATCAAGGGTCCCCAAACACAATGAACTTGTTCCTTCTGGCATGTGCCTCCTACTGATAGGGATATCTGTTTGCACTGGCCTTTACAGCTTTTACTGATGCAATCATACAGAATATGATTATTTGTTACCCACAAGTACCACCTTCTGTCTCAGAGATTAAACTGAGCATGCCATTACAATTCAAAGGGTTAAGAGGACCTCAGGGCTGGGGAAAGAGAAAGTATTTCAAAGATGTCCATTCTCATCAAAGATAGACAGGGAAACTGCTCACATGCATAGCTCACAATTTCTACAGCCTACAAGGAACTAGCAACTGAAAAAAACCACCATATAGAGGATATCTATAACTAAAGCATCCCTCCAGAACTTATATCACCACCAAGCACTCACAAACTAAGCAAAGGTTCTTGCTCAACATATACTGCTTGCAGATGTGGAGAGGAAGGAAAGATGGATTTGAACAAAATGAAAACCAAGAATGTGAAGTGACAGATTTCCCCCAGATGAGAAGGAACCAGCAAAAAAATCACCAGAAATATGAAATATCAGAGCAAAAAGACACCCCCCCAAAGAAAATATCAGCTCCTTACCAATGAATACAAATAAAAATACTGAAAAGACAAATAAAAAATTCCAAGTACAGATATACAAAAGCTCAATTAAATTCAAGAGAAAACAGAAAAACAACTCAAAGAAACCTGAAAAACAATTCAGGAAATAATTTAAAAAGTCACAAAAGAAATAAATATAATAAAAAAAATAGAATTTTGAGAAATGAAAAATTCATTTAGAATAATGCAAAACACAGAGAAATATTTTAAGAATATGCTAGCCCAGGTAGAAGAAAGAATCTTGGAGCATGAAGATAATTTTTTTGAATTAAATCTGTTAGTCATAAATAAAGAAGAGAGAATTGAGAAGTATAAACAAGCCTAAAAGATAAAAGATAATGTAAGATGGCCAAATATAGAAGTGATAGGCATCTCAGATGGTGATGGAAAAAATGCACAGGAGCTTGATTTGAGGAAATAATGAAGGAAACCTTCCTTGATTTGAGGAAGTAATCAAGGAAACCTTTTGGTCTTGCCAGAGATTTAGACATGCAGGTTCAAGAAGCTCAACAAACACCTGGGAGAGTCATTGCAAGGAAGCAATCACCGAGAAACATAGGCATCAGATTGGCCAAAGTCAACCCAAAGAAGGAACTCTCATGAGCCATGAGGCTAAAATACAAAGTAAGTAATAAAAGGCAAACCCATTAGGTTAACTACAGACCTCTCAGTTGAGATCCTATTTTTCATATATGAAGTAAAAATATTGTCCCAGACAAGAAAACACTGACCAGACATGCCCTGCAGGAAATACTCAAAACCACATTATACCTGGTTCAGCAAATTTTTTTATACCCACCAGTGTAAAAACAACCAAAAACTAAAGCTCATAACTCATAAACAATAATACCAAAGAGGAAAAACGAAGCAATAAGATACTACCTAACAGGATGATCAAAACAGCACCCCACATGTAAATTCTATCAATCCACAGGAGCAGTTTGAATGCTACACTCAAGAAACATAGGCTAACTGAATAGATGAAAAAATTCAACCAAAGTATATACTGTCTTCAGGAAACACATCTAACTCAGAAGCACTCACACAGACTCAAGGTGAGGGTTGGAAAAACATAATTCATGCTAATGGCAACCAAAGAAAACAGGTATAGACATTCTCATATCAATAGAATGGAAACACAAAGATGGCTATTATATAACGATAAAGGGAATAATTCTTACAAGAAGACATGTATTCCTGGCTTGGTACCCATAGCACAGAGGTTATGGTGCCGGCCACATACACCGAGGGTGGCAGGTTTGAACTAAACAACTGCAAGAAAACAATAGCTGGGTGTTGTGGTGGGTGCCTGTAGTCCCAGCTCCTTGGGAGGCTGAAGCAAGAGAATTGCTTAAGCCCAGGAGTTTGAGGTTTCTGTGAGTTGTGACACCACTGCACTCTACCAAGGGCAACATGGTGAGACTTTGTCTCAAAGAAAGAAAAGGACGTACAAATCCTAAATATTTATGCATTTAACATAGGGGCACCAGGATTCATAAAGCAAACAATACTAAGTATAATCAAAGAGGTGAACAGCAGCATCATAAATGCTGGGGATATTCACACCTTACTAACAGAACTGGACAGATAATCTATGCAGAAAATAAATGAAGAAACACTGGACTTTTCTGAACTCTAGAACAAATAGGCCTAATAGATATTTTACCCCAAAACTACTAAATATAAATTCTTTTTGTCAGTACACAGAACATTCTCCAAAATTGATCATATCTTAAGCCACAAAACATACCTCAAAAAATAAAAAAAATATAAATCATACCATGTTTTTTCTCAGACCACAGTGGAATAAAACTAGAAATCAACCCCCAGAAAAATACCCAATTCTTTGCAAAGTCATAGAAATTAAACAACCTGGTGCTGAATCATTATTTCGTCAATAATGAGATTAAGATGGAAGTCAACAGATTCCTCAAACTGAATGCAAAGCTGTCACAATCTATGGGATTCATCAAAAGCAGTCCTATCAGGAAAATTCATACCCTTATACACTACATCAAAAAGACAGAAAAGTCACAAATCAACAATTTAATGACACATCTTAAGGAACTGAAAAAGGAAGAGCAAAACAAACCCTAAGCCAGCAAAAGAAATGCAGTACTTAAGGTCCAAGCAGAACTAAATGAAATGGAAAACCAACAAACAAAAAATACAAAAGACTGATGAAACACAAAGTTGGTTCATTCAAAAGAGAAACAAAATTGATAGATCTCTTGCTACATTAACGAGAAATAAAAGAGAAAGGATCCAAACAAGAACAATCAGAAATGAATAAGATGATATCACAATTGATACCATAGAAATACAAAACGTCATGGTGGCAGAGCTCAGGTCTCCTGCCGTAAAGGCCATCAGTGCTGCCTATTGACTAAAGGGAAGGAGACCCCTCTCCCAAACAGGAGGCCCACTGTTGGCTATCTGTGAGCCAGTAGGGAACAAAAGACCTCTCATTGTACCTTGCTGGAGACAGCTGCTAAACAAAAGGTCTCTTTCTCCAGGGAAGTCCCACTTATGAACCTAGACACTGCTCCACCAGGCATAAAATTGAACAAATATTTTCCCCCACAGCCCATACTCCAGTTCACCTTTCCCCTCTTGCATAGTGGTCTGAAGTTTTGCTCCCTGCAGAGTGCAGAGTGTTTGGTCTTTTCCTGAGAGATCTGGGCATAATGTGGACTGCCAACCACCAAGATGAAATCTGTGACTAACGGGGAAGAAAGAGGGTGTGGGAAGAAAGGGGCACTCAGTGGGAAGAGGAGCAGTCCCCTGGGTATGACTCTGCCCAGTCAGTCATGGTGTTGACCCTTGGTGTGGGCTGTGTCTGGCAGGATGGGGTGCAGAACCCCTGGCTCTGATGGCACCCATAACAGGAGAGTGGTTGCCCTGTGTGAACTGAGTTCAGCAGACAGGACTGCTCTCCAACCCCTGCTGGGCCTGCAAGCAGAGGCTTGCCAGGCATGGACTGAGACCTGAGGGCAGGGCGTGGTCCCCTGACTCCAACAGAATGCACGAACAGAGACTTGCTGGGTGTAAACCAAGACCTGAAGGCAAGTCTGTGGTCTGCTATCTCCAGGAGGGCCAGTGAGCAGAGGCTTGCCAAGGACTCTGAGGACTGAGAACTGCAGGCAGGCCTTAGGGCCCTGACTCCAACAAAGCCTGTGAACAGAGGATTGCCAGGCAGTGGACTGAGACTGGCAGGAGGGGGCCTGGTCCCCTGACTCCAAATGGTCTGGCAAGCACAGGCTTGCTGGGTGTGGACTGAGACCCGTGGGCAGGGGTGTGGTCCCTGGCTCCAACTGGGCCTGTGAGCAGAGAAATGGACAAAAGTGTGGACTGAGTCTGGCAGATGGGGGCGTGGATCCTTGGCTCCAATTTTTCTATTGGAGACCCTTAAATGCCTCTCTGTTGAGCAATGTTTGCACTACCTGAGACAATTTAATTGGAACCTGTGTCTAGGGCTGTCCACTTAGGTACATTCTGAGGTTGACCTTTGAAGTTCTGTAGTGGAAAAGAACTGAAGGGTGGGGCCTGGGCACCACAGCTGTTTATATCTCTTCACAGCTGAGATTTAAACCTAAAACCATGGCTTCTTAGGATATGGTAGAGGTTGGCTAGTATCAAAACCAAGCTAGCACTATCTCACCAAGTAGGTCCTCAGAGTCTCCAACCAAAACTCTAGAAGGGGTCTTTGTAAGGTTGTAGGAGATAAACCACAATTACAAAACCTAGTACTTTGGTAAGGAGCTATCTCTATTACCTGCGAACCCCAATTCAATCTCACCCTTCCAGTTCTAATAACCAAATGGTGGAAAATAAACATGGTGTGGACCCAACAGAAGAACATGAATAAGCAGAGTAGACCAACCCTCCACCCACCCCACTGCCAAGCAATGACAAAGGAAATTCAGCTGAAGGTGCCATGCATAGACAGATGGCTGTAATGTCAGAAATTGAGTTCAAAATATGGATTGCAAATAAGATAAATAGAATGGAAGAAAAGATAGAAATTGAATTCCAAAGAGCAGTTCTAATGTTGTCTCAAGGAATTAATGAATTCAAAGACAAAATCACCAAAGATATGGACATAATGAGAAAAGAGATAGCAGAGCTCAAGGAAATGAAAAAGGTAGTTGAGGAGCTCCGAAATAGAGTAGAATCCCTCAGTAATAGAACTGATTAGGCAGAAGAAAGGATCTCTGAAATTGAAGACAAAGCTTTAGAATTATCCCAAACACTCAAAGAGGCAGACAAATGGAGAGCAAAAATTTATCATTCCCTGAGAGAGTTGTGGGATCACTCCAAAAGATCAAACTTGTCTTATAGGAAGTCCCAATGGAGAAGAGAATGGTCCCAAAGGTATAGATGCTCTACTCTAAGAGATTTTGGAGAATTTCCCAAGCATTGCAAGAGATACAGAACTTCAGATAGTAGACAGTTTCAGAACCCCAGTAAGACTCAATCCAAATAAAGCATCTCCTCAACACATTGTGATTAACTTTGCCAAAGTTAGGACAAAGAAGAAAATTCTGTAAGCAGCCAGATATAAGAAAAGCATCACCTACAAAGGGAGAAATATCAAAATGACTGCAGATCTCTCAGCCAAAACATTTCAACCAGAAGAAGATGGTCATCGACCTTCAGTCTCCCAAAACAAAACAACTTCCAGCCCAGGATCCTGTATCCAGCTAAACTGAGTTTCAGTTGTGATGGAGAAATTGAATACATTAATGACGTAGACATGTTGAAGAAATTTGCTGTGACTAAACCAGCTCTCCAGGATATTCTCAGACCCATCCTCTACAATGACCAGCACAATGCTCTACCACCAAAATAAGCTCACCCAGAAACACTGATCTTATTTGCTATCCAGATTCTAAATTCGATTTCTGACATCTCAGCCATTTGTTTATGCATTGGTTCTTGTGCTGTGTCTGCCTTATCGTTCCTTGGAGGAGTTGATCTACTCTGATTATTCATATTGCCAGATTTATCCATTGATTCTGCCTCATGATTGTTTTTCAGCATTGCCTTTGGCCATCCTCAGAGTTGGGCAGGTGTCTCTCCAAGATTAGACCCTGGTGGGATCACTCTATTGTTGCTGGATCTTTATAGGGAGTGACCTTGTGTAGTTCTTCTGGATTGCCCCAGGGAGTGCTGGCTATGGAAGCAGCTCTAGAGCGTGGCACACACGGATCCAGCAGCAGGGTGGGGGATGCTGCACATGGTTCTGGGAGTGCCTGGCACCCGGTGACTTTGGCAAAGAGAGCCCTCAGTTCCAGTAGTCTCTGACCAGGAGGAGGGTTCCACCTAGAGGCAGGGAAGGTGCTGGAGGGAGAGTGCATGTCCGTTGGCTTCTGGAGTCCCTCACCAGATGGGTGGGGCTGGTGCAGAGGCATGGAGGGCACGGGAGGGAGGATGCAGGTTGGGTGGCTCCTGGAGTTCCTGGCCGGGTGGAGCCAGATGCCCAGTGGTCACAGCATGGAGTCGTGGGGTTCCCGGCAGAGTCCTTGGCCAGGTTTGGGTGAGCAGAAGCCCAGCGGGCATGTCGTGGAGCTGCATGGTCTTTGAACAGAGTCCCTGGCCAGATTTGGGCAGGTGGAGGCCTGGCAGGTGTAGGGCATAGCCGTGTGGTCCCTAGATTGGGTCCCTGGCCAGGTGTGGGTGGGTGGAGACCTGGTGGACACGGCCCATAGCCGTGTGGTCCCCGGACGGACTCCTTGGCTGGGTTTGGGTGGGTGGAGGGGTGGAGAGGCTCAGTGCAGTCCCTGGAGACTTTCTGGGTGGGTGGGGTGCTTGGTCTGGCAGACAGGGAAGGGGGGTGCTGCTCAAGAATCTCCTCTCTCAGTCTCAGCAGGGGTTAGGCTTCTGGTTTGTCAGGTAAGGGGAGAAGGGGGTACTGAAAGTTCAGAATGGCAGGGAAAGCTTACGTTCAGTTTTCTGCCTAGGAAGAGAGTGTTCAGAGTCCCAGCAGGGTCTCTCTGAGTTAGTAGTCCCCACTTCCCATAGCATTCGCCCATGGGATGAGACAAGAGGTCCACAGTTCACTACTTATCTATAGAAAGTGCACAGGAGAAAATGAAGAGAAAAAAGTAAGAAAGGAAACAGAAAAAGAAAAAAACCCACAGCTTTCTTGGGGGAGGGGATGGACACTTTTCTTTTCAGATGAATTTTGTACCTGAGGCTTGCTTTCCTGGAGTCGCAGCTTGCCTCAGCAGAGGTGACCTGCAGTTATCATTTCTCTCTCAGCTGGGCTCCCAGTTTTCAGCTTAATTGGGCATTTTCTGGACGTTATCCTCCCTTTTGGGCAGGAGCCTCTTTCAGAAGCTGCTTCCAGTTGGCCATCTTGCCCCTCCCCCTCTGTTGTATGTTAAACATGAACACATACAAAAGCATATTCTTAGAGAGTTTCCACAGGAAGGCATATTGTGACCAATGCATTTGAGCAGTACCATGATTTGAAGCTAAAAGGTAGGGTAACTGTGACTTAGCTCATTAGAAGACCTATCTTCATAGAAAGAATATTAGAATCAGTGTCCAGAAAAGTATTTCCCCAAGAATAATTCTGAGATTCAATATCACAAATCTCAATTTTCCCATCCTCTCCCTTTCCATATGTATTTAAATATACATCATCTTTCATCGTTGATTCCATCAGACATTTCTGACAGAAGATTATTTGGATATAGGCTGAAGTTTTCCTGTATACATTGTAGGGAATAATGTGAACTTATACACTTAGTTAGTTTGGGTCAAACTGCTAACAACACTCTAGAAACTATATACATGTTGTCCCGAAAAATATCTGATGTAAATCAGCTATTTGGAACCTGATATTTCATTTTTTTTATAGAAATAAGTCTTTATACACAAGTAATGAAAATTATAAGGCCTTTTAAAGTTTAATGGATCAAGATTTCAATACTATTTTAAAAATTTCTAAACCTACTCATTATGTATAAGAGACTTTTGAGCTTAACTGTTCTTTAAGTTCAGTTTGTCCCTCTTCTGACCGGTTCTTATATTTTTCCCTTTGCTACAAAAAGGAAAGAAAGTTACACAGAGATGCTTACCATTGTGAAGGAAGCCTGGTACTGCCATGGATGCTCTTCATACTTTTACCACTTATTTCAGTCAGATCAACTCATCTATTAACATTATTTCCAAGACTCACTGGAGAGGTGGCAATAGCTTCTATAAGTCTACTAAAGAGTACAAAATATACAGAAACTAAGTCGGATAGTTTAGAAGGCAATTGGGATTTTCTTCTTGATAGCATTCGATGACACAGAAGTAAAATTATGATGAACTGTGATGATAATTAGAGAAATTAAAGAAACAGTTTCAGCATTAAGACTTCAGAGGCATGTGTTTATGTGAACAGTGGAAACATACTCCAAGCACAAACAACTTAACGTTCATGATTACAGTTCTCTTTTACCCCCTCAGTTTATTTACCATTTAGGCCACTCTGGAATCAATTTGGAAAATGCAAACAAGACCTGAGAGTACAGGAATGGGTAGTGGATTCATGTAATAGCTTCTGAAGGTGTACAGAAAAAAAGAAAGATAATGCTGAAACAATGAATATCTTAATATTAAGGGAAAGTTCTTGGTCATCATCAGTAGAAAAACAAGCAGGTAAGCAAGGATGGTCTGAATTAATTTTTCAAAGACTCTGGAAACTCAAAGTAGACTATATGTTCAAGATGATTCTTTTTGTTTTTATCTGTATTCACTCTTAATTATGTTTAGGTACTATTGAAAAATGCTAAAGAAGAAAACATTTCATAATTTAGGTTCAAGATTAGCTATTTCTAAGCTCCATGCACAAGCAATTATTAGGCAGGTATAAATTGAAAGTTTAATGTTCAGTCTTTATGTTAGTCATAGGTAAGTCCAAAATAGCTCCTCAGCTGTTTCAGTAAAAAAATAAAGTTTCATATACATGTAATGGACTGTTCAAAATACTTAGAACTCTTAGCACTTTATAAAGGTATGAGAGAAAGAGATATATGAGAGAGATCTAAAGTCACTCAGCCATTTGAAAATGCTAGTGAAATGGCTAAATAAAGTAGGAATATCTCTCATTTCTATCATAAAAGATGGAAGTAACTGCAGTATAGTTACGGCTTACTACTAACAAATGATAAAAGTTCCTAGGACATCAAACAAATAATCAAACGTGATTTAAAATGTCCTTGCCACAGGAAGACCTTTCAGACCTCCATTAATTCTTTATCACTCCACCATGTTTAATTTTGGTCTTAGTTTTGTATTGCCTTAACAGAATTTCACAGACTAGATAAATTCATAAGGAAATATAATGTATTTTGTGCTAACAGTTGAGAAGTCCAAGAGCATGGGGTCTCCATCTTGTGAGAGGCTTCATGCTGTATCATCCTACCATGGAAGGCAGAAGGGCAAGAGAGCATTACACCAAGAAGAAAGGGAGCCAAGGTCATCCTTTATAAAGACATCCTTTCTATGACAAATAACTTGATCTCACAACAACAGCACTAATCTGCTCATGATGACAGGGTCCTCATGACCTAATCTTTGCTTAAAGATCCCACCTAGTCAATACTGTTGCACCGGGAATTAAGTTTTCAATACATGAAATTTGAGGGACACATTCAAACCACAGCATTCCCCCTTGACCCCCAGATACATGTAAAATACATTCATTCTGTTTTAGAAGGCCCCAAGTCTTAAGTTGTTCCACTACCTGATTAAAGGTCCAAAGACTTATTCAAATCATATTGGGATGAGACTCTAAGCATCCTGGGGGAAATTCCTCTCTACCTCTGAGCCTGTGAAATTAACAAATTACATGTGTCTAAAATTCAATGATGAGAGCAGTATAAGATAGGGATTCCTATCTCAAGAGGGAGGAATAGGAAGACGGGGATAACTTATTCCAAGTCCAAATCCCAACAGAGAAAATAGCATTAAGTTTTAAAGCTAGAAAGTAATTTCCTTCAGCTCCATATCTCCCATTCTGGCATACTAGGTTCATGGTTGAGTTGCCAAGGCCTTAGGCAGCCCCACCCCATGGGTTTGCTGTGCTCAGCCAACCCAGCAGCTCTCACAGTTTAGATTCCTATCAGTTGCACACTGACAGCCCTAAAATCTGTGCTCTTGGAGCTGCCCCATTCCCACAGCTCCACTAGTGGAAACTCTCTGTGCTGGCTCCACCCTATGGTAACTCTAATATCCTATGGAACAGGTGGTGATTGCCTTGGCACCCAGTGCTTCCATTCTGCACATCTGCATAGTCAGCACCATGTAGATGCCACCAAAGCTCACCACCTGTGTTCTGCACTGTGTAAGTAAATCACTCTATACCTGGGCCGACCCTTCTCCCAGGCACTAGAAAGGAAAGGAGCACTGGAATCCACAACCCCTAAACTGACTGACTGCAAAAGCAAGTGTTATAGAAGCCACTTTCTCTGTCACAGTAACTGGCCAGATCCTTAGCTGGCCATGGGAATAAAGGGAGACAGGCCCTGACCCCTCAAAGTGTCTGGCAGAAATTCTGAGGGACCTCTGCATTGTGTGTGGCCTGGTATACTAAGTGTGTCCTATCCCCTACCCCTGCAGGAGGGGGAGCTCAGCTGTACTGACCCTGGCAAGGCAGAGTTCCTTCTGGGTTTCCCTCATGCTAGAGGGGAATTCTCCCTTCCATCTGGAGTGGCTCTGTCTGGCATCTGTGCCTGATGAGCCCATCTTGGGGGTTAAAGCCCAAGCTCTCCCCCTGTAGACTTGGAGAAAGACAGGATTAATCTCTGACAAGTCCACCCTGGAAGGTCCAGGGAGCAAAGGGTGGGAAATAGATCCCCTTCCCCCAGTCTTAGGGGAGGAGTGGCACATTTCCACTCTATTGTCGCCAGGACTATGGCAAGAATTATAGACTTTTTAATTTGTTTGCACTTCGGGTATTCATGTGTAGGGTGGGAACCTGGGCTGGAATAGCTGAGTGGTCCACAGTTTCCCCTCACCCAGCTGCAGGCAGGAGCTGAGGTGTTTCAAATCTGTTAAAGCCAGCACACAGGTGGAAAACTGAGGCACTTTAAAATTGAGTAGAGGAGAAAATGCCATGAGGCTATGTTAACCAGTTTATTGAAAATATTTCAAATTGTATATAAAACCAGCATTAATGTACACAGCTATGATTTAATAAAAATAAATAAAAAATAATATTGGGTAGAGAGCGGGACTAATGCTCTAGCAGGAACGGGTTGGCTTCCCTACCCTAGGAGCCACACCTGGAAGTCTGGTCCCCACCCCAGCCCAACCCAACTTGGAAAAAGCAAGGCCAGCCTGCAGAGACTCACACACTACAACCCTGAAAGGAAGCGGTGGGAGACTGTGTGTGGGAACAGCCACAGGTATAAACTGCAGCCCATTTGAACAGTCAGCAGTGATGGACTGGTGAGCTCCATGTCTTGGGGCCCCCAGATCTGATTTCATCCTGCCAGTTTTAGTTGTCAAACATGTCTCCAGGGTGCTGCATATGGGTCCCCAGTTAGATATCACTCAATAACTATTTGGGGACAACCTAACATTCCAGCTTAAAAAGTATAATGAATATATAAATAAACTGAAAACGTGCATGGGGAAGAATCAGCAGAAGGACCCAGGCAACATGAAAAACTTGAGCAAATCCCTCAAGAGATTATAAGGGAGATACAACTGAAAATACCAAAAGATAAATTATTGAAATGGCAGAAATAACATTCAGAATATGGATGGCAAATGAGATGAATGGAAGTAAAGAGAAGATGGAAAAAGAAATCCAAAAAGAAGTTCAAAAACTATCTTGAGAAACTAGTTTAATTAAAGACAAAGACACCAAAGATCTGAACATAATTAGGAAGGACATAGGAGAGCTTAAGGAATTAAAAGAGGCATTCGGGGAGATTCAAAACATAGTAGAGAGTCTCACCAATAATGAGAATGTGGAGAAGAAATAATATCAGAAATCAATGGACAAGACTTTTGAACTAACTCACTCAAAGAGACAGTAAAACTAAGAGATCTCTGAGAGAGATATAGGATTACTACAAATGCATGAATATTTGAATCACAGGGATTCCTGAAGGAAAAGAAGAGAGTCCTAAAAGCATGGAAGCTATATTTCAAGCTATATATTCCATTGAGATGGAGAATTTCTCAATCATTGCAAGATGTTTAGATACTAGATAGTTTGGATTGAGTTGGAGTACAACTCAATCCAAAGAAAGCATCTTCTAGACACATTATAATTAACCGGGTCAAAGTCAAAATGAAAGGAAATTCTATAGACATCCAAGCACAAGTAACTTCTTTCCTACAAGGGGAAAAATATCACGGGGACAGCAGATTTTTAGCTGACATTTTCAAGCTAGGCAAGGGTGGTCATCTGTCTTTTACTTTCTTAAACAAAATAATTTTCACATCAGGATTCTATATCCTGCTAAGTTTCATATTTGATGGAGAAATCAAATCTTTTACTGATAAGCAAACATTGAGGAAATTCTCAACATGACTAGCACTGCAGTACTGAGAGCTGTTCTTCACATTGACCATCATGATGGAACAACACAAGTAAAGACACCCAGAAATTAAATGCTATAGCCTACTGGCACAACTGATAAAACTAAGCAATGGATCTCCACAAAAAAAGATGAATAGAACTCCACCATGTTTATCAGTTCTCTTAATAAATGTGAGTGGCGGCTCGGCACCTGTGGCTCAACGGGCTAAGGTGCCAACCACATACACCTGAGCTGACGGGTTCGAATCCAGCCTGGGCCCGCCAAACAACAATGACGGCTGCAACCAAAAAATGGCCGGGTGTTGTGGTGGGCACCTATAGTCCCAGCTACTTGGGAGGTGGAGGCAAAAGACTCGCTTGAGCCCAGGAATTGGAGGTTGCTGTGAGCTGTGATGCCACAGGACCCTATCCAGGGTGACAGCTTGAGGTTCTGTCTCAAAATAAATAAATAAATAAATAAATAAAAATAAATGTGAGTGGCTTGAATTCCTCAATGAAGAGGCACAGGCTGACTGACTAGATTTAAAAAAGCACAAGTCACCTATATACTGTCTATAGGCAGCACATCTAACTCTTAAGGACAAACAAAACAAGACTCTGAAGGGGTAGAAAATAATATTTCAGGCAAATGAAAATCAGAAGCAAGCAGGGGTTGCAATGTCATTTGCAGATACAATTGGATTTAAACCAATAAAACTAAAGAAATACAAAGATAGACACTATATACTGGTCAAGGGAATAATATAACAACAAGACATTTCAAACCTAAATGTCTATGCACCTAACTTAAATGTTCCCAGCTATATAAAATGAACCCTTACATTGTGAACAATATGCTATCCTGAAAAACCATAATAACTTGGAAATCCAATATCCCTCTGACAGAACTGGGCAAATCCTCTAAACATAAACTAAAAAAAGAAGCAATAGACTTAAACATGACTTTAGAATAAATGGGCTTAACAGTAACAGAATATTCAGAATATACAGAATATTCCATCCTAATAAAATTGAGTATATATTCTTCTCATCAGCCCCATGGATTATCCTACAAAATTGACCATATCTTAGGACAAAAATCACACCTGAACAAATTTAACATAACAGAAATTATACTTATATCTTTTCAGATCATTATGAATAAAATGATAGCTACTTGATCAACA
Source organism: Perodicticus potto (assembly GCA_963574655.1). Lineage (NCBI taxonomy): Eukaryota > Metazoa > Chordata > Mammalia > Primates > Lorisidae > Perodicticus > Perodicticus potto. The sequence continues at coordinate 15,096 of CAUYRH010014289.1, forward strand.
AGTCTTCATAAAATCATACCTTATGCTGAATGACAGATAGTCAAGGAGGAGATAAATAAGAAAATTATTAGATTTCTCAAACAAAATGACAATGAAGCCACAAGCTATCAAAATCATGGGATTCTGTAAAGGCAGCCATAAGAGGGAAATGTATCACATTATATGGTCACATCCAGAAAACAGAAAAAGTGTGGTCAAAGTAATGGACCTCACAAGGAGCTGGTAAAGAAAGAGTGATCTAATCCCAAACCTAGCAGAAGAAAAGAAATAACTAAAATTAGATCAGAATTAAATGAAATTGGGACTATAAGAGTCATTCAGAAGATCAGTAAAGCTGAAAGTTGGTTCCTTGAAAAGATTTACAAAATTAATAAACCCTTGGCCAGATTAACAAGAAATGAAAAGGTAAGATCTCTAATAACCTCAATCAGAAATGAAAAAGGGGAAATAACACAGATATCACAGAGATACAAAAGATCATCACTGACTACTACAAAAAACTCAGTGTGCAGAAATTTGAAAATGTAGAGGAAATGGACCAATACCTGTAATCACATCACCTTCCCATAGTCATTCAGAAGGAATTAGCTATTTTGTACAGGTCATTCTCATGCACCAAATTGCAACAACAATTAAACATCTTCTGAAAAAGAAAACTCCTGGACTAGATGACTTCACACCAGAATTCTACCAAACCTTCAAAGAGGAGCTTGTACCTATATTGCAGAACCTATTCCAAAACATAGAGAAAGAACTCTCCCCAACATGTTCTATGTAGCAAATATCCCTCTGATACCAAAACTAGGAAAGGACCCAAGAAAAAAATGGAAACTACAGTTTAATATGATTAATGAATATTGATGTAAAAACATTCAGTAAGATCCTAGCAAACAGGATACAGCTAGCTACCCATTTAAAAAAGTATACATCATTATCAGGTGGGCTTTATCCTATGGATGCAAGATTGGTCCAACATACATAAACCCATAAATGTAGTTCACCACATAAACACAAGCAACAACAAAGACCATGTGATCCTCTCAATAGATGCATCCTTTTCTGACAAGAACACTTAAGAAAATAGGCATAGGTGGGGCATTTCTCAGACTGGTAGAGACCATCTAAACAAATCCACCGTCAATATGATACCGAATGAACTAAAAAAGAAAGTATTTCCATTTAGACAAAGATATTTACTATCACCACTGCTATTCAGCATAGTGCTGGAAGTTCTAGCCAACGTAATTAAGCAAAAGAAGAATATCAAGGTTATTCAGATGGGGCAGAGGAAGTCAAATTCTTGTTGTTTGTGAATGATATGATCTTATACTTAGAACAGTTTAGAGTTTCAACCATAAAAATGCTGGAAATGATCAAGAAATACAGTCATGTCTCAGGACACAAAATCAATGTCCATAACACATTAACCTTCACATACACACCAATAACATTCGAGTTGAGAATAAAATCAAAGACAATACCCTTCACAGCAGCTTCAAAGAAAATGAAATACCTGGGAATATACATAACAAAACATGTGAAGGATCTCTACAGAGAGAATTATAAAATCTGTGTAAAGAAATAGCAGAAGATGTTAACAAAGGGAAGAACATACATGCTCATGGCTGAGAAGAATCAACATTGTTAAAATGCCCATACTACTCAAAGCGGTCTATGGATTTAATGGAATTCTCATCAAAGTACCAATGTCAAACTTTGAAGAACTTGAAAATATAGTACTTTTTTCCCCCATGGACCAAGACAAAACCGTGAATAGCCAATGTAATTCTAAGAAATAAAAAAAATCTAGAGGCATCATGTTACCAGACTTCAGGTTATACTACAAGTCTATAGGGATCATAAAAGCATGGTACTGGCACAAAAATAGAGACATAAAATCTATGGGAGCACAAAGAGAACCTACAGATAAAACCAGCCATATATCTCCTTCTGATCTTTGATAAACCAAACAAAAGAATATACTGGGGAAAGAATCCTTATTGTATAAATGGTGCTGGGAGAATTGGTTAGCCACATGGGAAAACTGAAACTGAGCCTGCACCTCTCACCCCTTACAAAAATTAACTGTAATTGGACAAAATATTTAAATTTAAGACATGAAATAATAAAAATTCTAGGAGAAAGTGTGGGAAAAACTCTTGTTGATGTTGGCTTGGAAAAAGATTTTTATGAAGGAAAACCCCGTTGGCAATTGCAGCAACACCAAAAATAAATAAATAGGACATGCTCAAGTTAAAAAGCTTCTGCACAGCTAAGGCTTCAATAACTAAAGCAAATAGGCAACCTTCTGAATGGGAGAAGAATATTTGCCTGCTACAAATCTGACAAAGGACTGATAACTAAAGTCTACAGAGAACTAAAACTAATCAACAAGAAAAGAGCAAACAATCTCATTTATAAGTGGGCAAGAGACTTAAACAGAAACTTCTCTGAAGAAGAAAGACAAAAGGCCAACAAACTCATGAAAAAATAGTCATCAGAGAAATGCTAATCAAAACCACCTGAGTTATCTAACCTCAGTGAGAACAGCCCACACCACAAAGTCCCTAAAATGCAAATGTGGAATGGATGTGGAGTAAAGGGAACACTCCTCCACGCTGGTGGGGTTGCAAACTAATACAACCCCTATGGAAGTATACAGAATCTTCCAAGAGCTAAAAGTACACTTTCCATTTGATCTCACAATTTCATTACTACGTATCTATGCAGAAGAAAAAAATAATTTTACCACAAAGACATTTGCACTAGATTGTTTATCACAGCTCAACCCATAATTGCCAAGACATGGAATCAACCCAAATGTCATCAGCCCAAGAGTGGATTAATAAACTATGGTACATGTATACCAGGGAATACTATTCAACCAGAAGAAGATGGATGTACCTGGATTGAGTTGAAGAACATTCTTCTTAGTAAAGTATCACAGAAATGTAAAAGCAAGTATCCAATGTACTCAATACTAGTATAAGACCAACAGATAACTACAACCCCGCATGAAAAAAAATCACAATTAAATTCAAGTCGGGGGAGGAGAGAGTTGGGAAAGGGAAGGCAGAAGAGGTAGAGGGTTAGGTAAGGGCTTACCTAATGGGCACAATGGAAGGGTATACAGCACAACCTCCTGGGTGAAGGGATCAACTTCCACTCGAAGTTTGCCTAACAAAGGTAAACAATGTAACCTAATCATTTGTACCACCCAATTAATCTGAATTAAAAAAATAATTATGTACTACCCCTTCAAAAAATGCCTCAATCACCATCAATAAAAAGAAAACTCCATGCTATTCTGTTACCCTCAGTCCTTAGTTAGAAGGTATCACATTCAGAAACTAAAACTGGTGAGAATCCTCACAAACCAAATAGGAATAGTAACAGCACAAGTCATGGACTACAGATGATCTGTAAATAAATGACAGATGGGACTCAAGTTCTGCCCAAATCTTCCTAAGGGACCAGCAGTTTTCCTGGTCTCCTAGTTTTCTCTGATACTAATGTCAGATTGCCTGGACCTAACTTATAGTAGTACATAGGTTCTAAACTTGTAAAAGGGATGGGGGCCTACATAGAGTAAGAGAAGTTGCAAAAATTTCACATTTTACCATAAACTCTGGCCAGGCTGTCAGAGGTGTCATAGAACATCTAGGCGGTGATCCTGGAAATCACCTAACTGCCCTTATCCTGACTTTCTCTACAGATCTTGATTGGGTATTCTAAGAAGATAGTTATTCTGGGAAGAGAATGTGCTTACCAACTATTATGAACATTCTGCCCCTTTTCAACTATGTATCAGATCCAAATTAATAAACTGGGAATCAAATGTGTCCATTTGTCTTGCAAATTTGGTTAACATGAGTTCGTGTTCCTGGAAACATGAACATGTTAAGTAGTATACTAGATGCCCAACACACAGTGCCATCAACATATAACTCTTGGAAACTGATTTGTGTCACCATCAACCACACTGTGTTAGTTCTCTTTACCATCTGTCAACCATAATAGAAATTTGAACCTGAAATAGTGTAATGTTTTATAGGATAGTTACTTGACCCAAAAGTGGTATTTAAATTTCTTATCTATCCTTGAAAAGGGCACAAAATTATGTTCCATCATCTCATATAAAAGATTTAATGAGATTTTAAGAGTGTTCATTTAGCTTGTCTTTAAAAAGAGTCTCATAAATAGTTGTAACAGTAAGTAAGAAAGTGAATTCTGATATTTTAGCATAAATAGACATTTTAATTTTATACTTACTTTTGGTTAACTAAATCATCTCTATCACACTTTAGGCATTTCTAAAAGTAGGTGTTGGAAATTCTATTACATCTTCCTAGTGATAATTAAAATGTTTGGAGATTCCATTTTTGCATCATTGTCATATACCTTATTTTAAAATATTTTTTCACTGAAAATTATTTTTCAAATGAACCACTACACATCATGCATGCCTATAATACTTCAAATCTGCAAGTAATAAATGAGTAGATTAACATCATAAGAAACTCTTCGACAAAACATGGCACAAACACTTCAGCATTTTTTCTTGCAGCCTCCTTGAGTTATGTTAAAGGTATCATTAAACCAGCATTTCCTAAAGTATATCTGAGGGAATACTTGTTTGGAAAGATAAATAGGGGATAGTAACAATAATACCACTTACTATACTTTATTCAAATATAAAAAAAATGAATACAAAATATAGGAGATATTTTGGTAAATATAATTTTAGGATAAGAGAACTTTTTGAGTGCAATTCAAAGGCATCATTAGATATAAAGAAAATTATGTTTGGCTACAAGAAGGTTATAAATTTCTATATAACAAAAAGCAAGACAACCTGAGAAAAATTAACTTGTACTATATGAGATATACTTAATATACTTAATAGATTATTTTTCAATCTAATGACAAAGGTAAATACTCCAGCTTAAAATAAGCACTAGTTTGCAGATGATGGATTTCTATTTTCCTATAGTGAATTTTTTGTGTAATTTTGGGTTTTAGGATTAAACATACTTATAGAGCTTTATTTTTCAAAGCTTGTTCACCTATATTATTTTACTTTCATCAATTTGTATATAATACGCAGTAGATATATGCCTCATATAGCTTTGTAATTTCTAGTTTACAGATGAATAATCTAAAGTTGACAGATGTTTAATGCTGTTGACTAGTGTCAAAAGGATATGAGATGTGAAAACCAAGCACTAATTCCAGGTGTTTTGTTTAGAGAAAAAAACAAGAAAGAAAGGTAATAAAAAAATGCTTGCCTTGCAAAATTATCCACACTTTGATCCAGCCCTGCAGGCTCCATTGCAGAAAATGCACCACTAATTTTTACTTTTTTATTTTATATTTATTTATTTGCAGTTTTTGGCCAGGGCCGGATTTGAACCCACCACCCCCGATATATGGGGCTGGCGCACTACTCCTTGAGCCACAGCCACTGCCCAGAAAATGCACAACTAATATATAGAGATGTTATTTAAGTGGCAGAGTGAACTCTTCACTGATGACCCATAATAAAAAAAAATTATAGGACATAGAATTTTAGGGTAATTTGAAGAACCATTTGTATTCATCCATTGCCCCCTTTGTTTCCCACGCTGTCTTTATTCAGAGCTCAACAAATTGCAACAGTGACTACTTAATTTCCTCTTTGGTAATGCTCTCTCTCCAACATTAGCAAACCTGGTGAATGGATATATAACTGGCCAAGAGAGAGGCAGAAGAAAAATCTCCTGAATATTTCTGCAGTTCACACACAAGAAATTTTAAGAACATATTGTTTCATTACAATGAGCCCAAGGTAAAATGCCTCATAACAGTGCAATAGGAAGTACTTCAGGTGAGATTGCTTATAAACAAATCAAAATTAATACAATCTCAGTGAGCATGAAAAGGCCTTTAGTAAGCAAAACATGTTCACTGTTATCAGTCCCTTTTGCTCAAAGTCTGTAAAACTGGAAATCAGGCAATATCCAGGGATAATGAAAAAGGATTATTATTGAAGAGTAAGTAGCATTCTGCATTCCTCTGTTAAGAAACTATTAATATAGTTACTCTTTTCTATGGTTATTTTTCACATTTTAAAGCTAAAAGAACATTTATTTCTATATAAGTGGATTTTTTTTCAAACATGGCACTCATTTGCAAATTCCATTAGAGTCATTACTGTGTACTCTCCCTCCCAAACATTTTCATATCTTCCATAGTTTTTCTCATTCCTTCTTCCCTCAGCACTGCTCTGTCTTCCTACAGATCCATCAATAGATCTCTGTGTCTGAACTTGAAATCGACTTACTCATAGGAAGTGAGATAGTCAATGTCTTCACCAACGTCATCAAGCCTGGTGGGTTCTACTTTATTTTAAATATCCACAAATACCAAAACATATTAGAAATTTGCCACTGTGAGCCATGATGTGACCAACTTATTTGGAAGGCAATTTTTTTAAATCTATAAGATACAGTACACATGAGTTAGCTCACTGGAAGACCTTTTTAGATAGAATTTTAGAATCAGTCTCCTAAAAACTATTTATTTTCTTATGAATAATTCTGAGACTGAATTTCACCAACCTTAATCTCCCTCACATCTCTCTCTCTCTCTTTCTATACCTATATGCACTTATGAATGTGTATGTGTGGATAGATGTGTATGTATATGTGTGTATATTTTATAAAAAGCATCACCTTTCATCATTAGCTCCATCAAAGCTTTCTGATGATGTGATGGCCCATCAGCGCTAAAAGATAGAAATGTATATAGTAAGAAACAACATAAATTCACATATTTACTTATTTTAGCTCAAATTGGCTATAATTATTTTATAAATCACAGATTTGTTTTCCCTGAAACAATTCTCATGTAAATCAGTTACTGGGAACCTAGTATTTCATTTTTCCCTAGCAATAAACCTTTATATGTTTCAACGAATGTTTTCAAATCTGTCAAGAAAGTTTAATGAATCAAGATTCTAATAAACTTTTCTGAACCTAACCACCACATGTAACAGCATTTTGAACTTATATTTCCTTCAGATTCAGGTGCAGACTGATCTCAAGTCCTCCTACCACCTTTGTGCTCTTCATGAATGATACGTATCATTCTTGCCCCTCAAATAAAATCCCACAAGCTTGAGGCAGGAGCTCTATCCAATGTGAGTTTGGTTTTCAGATTGTGTTTGGGCCATGAGACTCATGTAGTGTCAAAGAACTCTGGAAGGGGAGGGACAGATATAGGGCCTATTAGTTCCTTTCTTTGCTCTGAAGACTTCTGTGCTCCCTGTCCACTGCTACCACATCCATCCTTGCTTCCAAATAAGATTCTCTCCTCTCTTGGCTAATTCCTTTTCATTATTATTATTATTATTTATTAAATCATAACTTTGTACACTGATGCATCAGTGAAGAATGAGAGTTTGATCTCTGACCCTATTTGGATACCCTTGATCGCCTTCTCTTACCTGATTGTGATGGCTAAGACTTCCATTACTATGCCAAAAGGCAGTGGAGACAGTGGGCATCCTTGCCTCATTCCTGATCTGATTGAAAATGTTTTCAATTTTACAGCATTCAATATGATATAGGCTGTAGGTTTCCTGTAGATGGCCTCTATCAGTTTAAGAAATATACCTTCTATGCCTATTTTCTTAAGTGTTCTGATCATGAAAGGCTAGAATATTTGATTATATAAGTTTTGATGATTTTCTTAATGGTTATTCCAATATTGGATGATTAAGCTATTTCACTTTTTTCCTTTCTATAAATGCTGCAGTGAAAATTACCTTTACATGGGCTATTATTAAGTACATAAATTATTTGATGTTATATAAATCTTTTGCCTCTGGGCCAGTGAAGCATGTTGGTCTACTTGGCATTACACTTGGTATTTCATCCAATGAGTAATATTTTTGATTGTCATAATCTCTTGTTTTAATTTTTTCTCTTCTCCTTTGATGTCAGATTGTCCATTCCAAGTGTGCTTGGTTGGCTCAATTTTTACATCCTCAATCCCATTTTTTAATTTTTCTAATAATCTATAAAGTGGGAAAACAAGTTACTGAATATGAAGAAAAAGTAGATACAGAGTAAGTACCTTGTAGGAAAAAAATACTCAGGTTTTATTAAACAGAATTATTTTTCCATCTCAGAAAAATTTTAAAACTAGACTTCAGGTTTCTTGGCTGAAGGTCTATTCTTGTCACTCTATTAAATTTAAAAATAAATTTAAAAATAATAAGAATGATTTTCAGATGAGGTGTGCCTTGGCTAACAAAAAAGTCCACAGAGATTTGAGCTATTTTCATGGCTGGGTGAAGTGATATGAATTCAAGAGAGTTTAGGAGGAAGAGAAGAGCTAGAGTTCATGCATTAAGAGAATGAAATGAACTACTTGGTCACACCCCTGCACGGCTCACTCCCCAGACGTATAAAATGCCTCTCAGTCAAATGTGTTGTTGACTAGTCATTTCATTGAGAGCTTCGTGACATGTGTTCCATGATACATAGGCTTCTTTCTGACCAATTTGAAACATGATATGCTATCAGCCATGACTGCTAATGTTAACTGCTGAATATCAACACTTAGGAGGTAACTCCCACTACCTAGGTGAGGATCCCAGCAGGTCACAAGGGAAAGTGCAAATGTACAAATTATTATGCATGACTTTGAACTTGCTTACAAAATTCTACAGAGGTATTGTTATTATTTGAGATAAGCTTTTGCTCTTTTGCCCAGGCTAGAGTGCAGCTATGATCATAGCTCACAATAGCCTTGAACTCCTGGGCTCAAGTGATCTTCCTGTCTTCACCTTATGCGTAGCTGGGACTACAGGCCACACACTACCATGCCCAGCTAGTTTTTTATATTTTAATTTTTTGTAAAGGTGGGAGTTCTCACTCTGTTTTCTAGGTTGGTCTTGAACTTTTGGCCTCATGCAATCCTCCCACATTGGCCTTCCAACATGCTGAGTTTGCAGGCGTGAGCCACCATGCCTTGCCTAGAGGTGTGTTTTTAAGTAGATTTGGCAAAATGCAGGGCACAGAAGTGGCAAATATAATTTCAAGAATAGGATGCCAGGGGCTTCTCAAATGGTTAATGATACACAGTGAGATTTTTATGAGGAACCAACACCCATCTTTTAGAAGAGAAGTGGAAAGTGGGTTAACAAGGCCTGGAGTTACATGGAGATTGTCTCCTGTCCTCACTAGGTCTGTGTTTGTCAACCACTATTTTTTACCAGAAGATGTCCCCAGGCTCACTGGGAAAGAATGATAGAAAGTGTGTGTTATCATTGAATGGGAAATGTATGAGAAAATGTTATGTAATATGAGAAGATAGACTTAGGAATAGTTTACTACATGTTAAATACACACACACGCCCACAGACACCCATGCCCACATACACGCATACCAGAAGATTTGAATTTTAGTCCTGCCCATAGCAACCACTTGCTCTTCCATCTTCAGTTGTTTAACTTTTCTACATTTCATATGTGAGGTGAGTTGGGAAAGATAATCTGTAACAGTTTAATTTGGAACAGATTAGAAGCTGTGTGTGGGGAAGTTTCTGTAACAGAGATGTTATTGAACTTGCTTTAAAAATTATTCCAAAGCTTGGATTTCATTGGGATTCTACACACATTTGACAAAATTTCACAGTAGACTACTTACTAGGGTGACAGATAGACAGTTCAATAAAATCCAATCATCAGATATTATACGAATCCTTTCCTTTTTTATTCTTGTATGGAACAATAATATTCACATACAAATTTATATACCATATTTGCATTAAGTTCCTGCTCACCATTTGTGTTTAAATTATTCAGAATTTTACCATTAAAATGTACCTTTTTAGATTGAGGAGTCTCTTTTGCACTAAAGATTCATGCTAATTAATGTGGAAAACAATGACCTAATGGTAACAATAAAAATGAAAATTTATCCTGAAATAAAACATAAGAACAGAAGCACCATAGCTGAGATAAATGGTATCCTGCCAACTAAATCTGATCTCTGTTCAAGGTGCCAACCTAGTACATACAGTGTCTACATAACCTTCAAGAAAGTAACACAATTAAGAAATTAATGGATTATCTGTGACAATCATAACTGAGTTTACATTTCACATTTATAGAAACACATTTGAATGAAATTGTTCTGTTGCCTTTTTCCTCTGAAATCTCCCTTTCATCTACTAGCCAGATGCTCAGTGGACAGTGATCTTCACATAACACCTCAAGAGAAATAGAAAATGACCCTCAAGGTGTCGCTGAAGGTCAAGTTCATCAGCTCTCACCACCTAAAACAGGGGACACAAACCTAGCTTTGTGTCAAGAGCCACTGGGGCACTCTTAAAAATGTGGATTCCTGAGCCTTCCCTGCTCAGTCTCAATCTTTTATCTAGAAGTCTACAGTTTTGTAGCAGCTGGAGAGCTAGTCTGGCCCTCCAGTTTTGTAGCAGCATTCTAGAGCTAGTCTGGCTAGTCTGCTTGCATGCCCCCCTTTGGGGACACCACTCTAAAACTTTCTGGAAAGATGAGTATACACATTATTCTGAACAACCTATAGAAAATAATGTCACACACTCCTTTGATACATTTGGTGGTATGATTTTAAGCTTAATAATTCCAAAGCTTAAAAATTCTCTTTCAGATCTAACCCAGATTAAATCCATTTTGTTTTAGGTACTGAAGAACAATTGAAGATATTCAAGCATCAAGTGCACATTGGAGTCTGGTAAGCTTTCTTGTTTCTTTTGCCCATGTATCTAGTTCTATTTTCTTTTTGCCCAACATCTCTCTGTTCTAACTTTTGATATATATATATATATGTGTGTGTGTGTGTGTGTGTATATATATATATATATATATATATATATATATATATGTATTTTTTTTTTTTTTTGCAGTTTTTGGCCAGGGCTGAGTTTGAACCTGCCACCTCTGGCATATGGGGCGGGCGCCTTACTCCTTTGAGCCACAGGCACCACCCACTTATAACTTTTTTTATATTGTCTCTCAAGTCTTCTCAATCTTCTCCAACTAGAGGGAAAACTTGAGGAGTGGAACAAACGAGCGACAAGGACGCCTTCGCTGTGGCTTGGTCCCAGCTGGCCTGTGCTACCCACACGCCACACTGTGGTGGAGGCAGTAACAAGACACCAGGTTCACCTGTGGGCCATAGGTCTGGGCGTTTTCATCTGGGCAGCCAGTTTGCTCAGCTTTGTAAGCAGGAGTCCATGAAAATGGTAGTTGTTTGTTATTCAGGACAAATGTATTTTTGCTTTGCTTCTGATCTGTGAGATGACAAAGGATGCTATGGTTTGTTCACGTGGCTAAATTAAATAATCCTGACAAATGGGAAAAAACAGACACCACTCATTCTCTGTAAGCGTGATTGCAGACTGGTGAATTTTAATTTTCCTTGAACATTTTTATCTCCATCAATTCTCTCCCCCATGCCCTTCAAATAAGGAAAAATGACCCAAAGTTCCTAAAAGAAAAAAGGGATCATACTATGCTTTAAAAATAAATCCTCACTGTGGCTCTTCATAGTTAGATATATAAGGGATGTGAGATGAGATAGCCTCAACATGTTCTAATCACAACTGGTGAGTTGAAGACTTGCCTTTCATTGTTTACTCCTTGTTCATGAGCTTGTGACTAAGATCAAATAGTCCAAGAGTCAGTAGATGCCAAGGGTGATATTTTGAGAGGGCCCATCTGCCAGGAAGTGACACTGGGCTTCTCTTTACATTGATGTGGCTCATTTTGGCATTTGTTAGCTGCTCTGTTGCTGTGTATTTCTTCCCATGGAAAAAATAATCAACAGACAAACCCAGGCTCCTAGATTAATAAATAGGAAGATGAATTCATTGGTATCTCAGAGAAACTATTTGAAAAATGCCAAAGAAATAAATGAGCTTGGGCAAATAAGAACCACTGTTAAAGAAATAATGTGTTTTAGAGTAATGACTTTTAACTCTGGGTGCAGGTTGGAATCATCTAGGGGCTCCTTCCAGTGCTGTGGCCACATTCCACTGCCATGAAATTAGATTCTCTAAAGTTTGGGTGGTGGGGATGAGCAGGAAGAGAACCTGGGGCATCCTTGTTTTGCTAATTGTTCCTCAGATCATTCTAATGTACCCAGGGTTGAACGTCCCTGCTCTGTGACTCTTCATATGACCACATGATAACAGAATAATGAGGGGCCTGAGACCTCCAGAATTTAGGCGGAGACAGTACTGGGCATACTGAAGTCTAAATCCTTGTTTGGCTAATTATTAGCTAAATAGTTTTGGAAAATTGCCCAACATCTGTTAGCTTCAATTTCCTCATTTATAAAACAATTGTCATAAAAATGCCTACTCCAATAGGTTTTAGGGAAATCTCTATTCTCATCCTCATTCTTATCTGCAAGCAAGTCTAAAGTGGCACAGAATTAACAAGGAAGGAAGATTTCGATGCCCATGTCTGAGTTAGGAAGACGTGCTTTCATTGCAACCCAGGCATCCAAGCTTAATACTAACTCCCACCGACCTCTCTGACCTCCTCTGAAGTTGGCTTATAGTTGCCTCACCTGTGCACACTAGAAGAGTCCGGTCTTTCTAGGAGAGAGAGTCCGGTCTTTCCCAAAGCCTCCTGGATATCTGCTTGCTCCCCCTTTCCCCATGTTGTCTCTGCATGTGAATGGCTGTATGGTTTGTGGACCAGGAATAGAACAAAATGATGGGGTCAGGCCAAGCAAGTGAAGTACCTAGAAGTTTTCCCCTCTGTTCCTTAGGGATTGGGGGAAAGAATGGTATAAAAGCACACATTTTCTCTCTAGGACATAGTTTCTCAACAGTGACACTGTTTTGTAAGGGAGTCCTGTGTATTTGTATTAGTTTTCCACATAGAAAATTACCACCAACTTGGTGGCTTAATCCACTTATCTTTATTATCTATCAGTTTCCATGGGGGAGAAGTCTGTGTGCTGCCCAGCTGGGCCCCCTGCTTAGGGTCTCACAAGGCTGAAAGGAAGGTGTTAGTTGGGACAGTTCTCACCTGGGTTTGTAGTCCTCTTCCAAGCTCGGTCAGATTGTTGGCAGAATTCCATTCCTTATGCTTGTAGGATGGAGGTCTGCATTTCTCGCTGGCTTGTTAGACAGGGGTCACTCTCCGCTCTAGAGACCACTGCAGCTTCTGCCCCAAGGCCCCACCTCAGCAGTCCCGCCATGGCCATGGCTTCCAGGCAGGAGCGTGTCTGCTGCAGCTTCTTGTCTCTTCTTCAAGCCTCACCTGATTAGGTGAAGCCTGCACTGGACGGTCTCCTTTATGTTTGACTCAGAGTCAGCTGATTAGACATCTGGTAAGTTCCATTTGTGCTGTAAAGTAACATAATCATCATCTCATCATAATCCCAGGCCCTGCACATGCTCAAAAGGAAGGGTTTACAAAGCGCATGTACATCAGGGATTGGAAGGAGTCTCATCATTTATACTGCCTACCACAGTATTATAGAATGTTTAGCAGCACCTCCACCTCTGGGCTCTGCATATTGGATGCCAGTAGCAACCCTCTCACCAAATTGTGTTAGCCCCCCCATGCCCCCAGAAATGGCCAAATGTTCCCTGGGAGACAAAATTGCCCTAGGTTGGGAACCATAGGTCTTTGGCCTGAGGGATGAGTAAAGGATTCCAAAATCTCTAAAATGAGATTATCTCAAGGATCCTTCCTTCCTTCCTTCCTTCCTTCCTTCCTTCCTTCCTTCCTTCATTCCTTCCTTTCTTTTCTTTCTTTCAAGAGATAGGGTCTTGCCCTTGATCAGGCCAGTCTTGAACTCCTGAGCTCAAGCAATCATCTACCTCAGCGTCCCAAAGTGCTAAGATTACAGGTGTGAGCCACCACACCCATTTTGAACATCCTTTAGATTCTGTTTCCTTAGCTATATTTTCTTCTTCACCAACCTGGGGATGGACTAGCAAACTGAATGCTATGGCTCAGATCAAGATGAAGATGGAAGCTTTCCTAAACCTTTCATGGCACAATTAGAACTCAGAATCTCTAGTTTTCTTCCACTAGGGATTTGGGGTAATTAGATTGCTGGGTCAGGATGGTATAACACTTCCACCAAGGCCAGATGCTGTGAGGAGGGTGTAGTACCTCCAAGGGATTCTATATCCAAGACTTCAAAGGATTACAAAGAGCAGAGATCTCAGGAGAGCCAGCTATGTAGAAAGCACCAAAGGGTATGGGCCTTTGTTCCAGAGAAACAAAACTTTGGGTTACACTGGCTGGAATCCAGCTGTAAATGTCATCAGTAGAAGCATAGTCTAGTGGACAAGGGACATTGGCCCAGAGATCACAGTAGCAAGAAGACACTGTGGATTTGGGACCCTTTCACCACGTTTCCAAAAAGTCACATGAGCATCACCTTTGGGAGGAGATTCTTAGACTCACTGAGCACGATAGCTAAAGAGGCTGAGAAATCCAAAAGATACTGCTTTCAATCAGCTTTCAGAAGGATTTGACTTTGGACAGACTAAACTAACAAGAGATTATTTCAACTAGAAAAGGCCCAAGTGTTAATTAATTGGCTATTCTGAGCTATGCATGAACGCACACACGCATGTGTGCATATCATTTAGTAGAACACGGGGTGAGTAAGGAATATAGAACATTTAGTATAGTAATGAAGATAGTGCATTTTTCTGAACATTTATGTGCACTGTGAGTAAATTGTGACTCTGTAACAGAGTGATAGTTATTGATAAAAGAAATATTCTGTGTAATAAATAAATCATACTGAGATTTGACACAATTGCCTATATGAATGAGGGATGCTTTCAGCTGAAAATAACCAAATCCACAAGTGACAATGGGTTAAATTAGTGGTTCTTAACCTTTAGCTTGCATCTGAATTATCTACAGGGCTTGTTAAAGAACAGATGGCTGGGCCTTATCCCAAGAGTCTATCATTCAGCAAGTCTGGGGTGGTGCCCAAGGATTTGCATTTCTAATCAGTTCATTTGTTGATGCTGACATTGGTCTGGGGCTTCACTTTCAGAACCACTGGCTTAAACTGCATGACATTCATTGACTAATGAACAAGCAGTCTGGAGACAGGTGGTTGTCAGAGTTAGATTATCAGCTCACGCTATGTTAAGGACCCAGGATGTTCCTGCCCTTTGACTCCACCATGCTTACAGTGACAATTCATTTCATCCATATCTCTCTTTTTAAAAAGGTTGAATTTATAAGTGATAATTCTACATATTTATGAGATACAGTGTGATGTTTTGATACATGGATACATTGTGTAGTGATCAAATCAGGGTAATTAGCACATCTGTGACCCTGAAACATTTATTATATGTCTATGGTGAGAACATGAAAATTTCCCTCTTCTAGCTATTACAAAATAATGCAGTACATTCCTAACGCTGCTCAGCCCACTGTGCAGTACAACACCAGAACTTACTCCTCCCACCAAACTAACTTTGTACACAGCGTTCCTCCTCCCCCTCTTCCCGCCCCATCACCTGCACTTTCCTCAGCCACTGTTCTACCCTCTACTTCTGTGAGACCAACTTTTTGTGATGCCACGTGTGAGTGAGATCGTGCAGTATTTGTCTTTCTGGAGCTGGCTTATTTTCCTTAACACACTTAACATACTATCTTCTAGGTTTACCCATGTTGTCACAGAGGACAAGGTTTTATTCTTTTTTATGGCTGAATGATATTCCATTGTGTATATATGCCACTTTGTCTTTATCCATCGGTCGATTGTAGGGCACTTAGGCTGATTCCATATTTTGGCTATTATAAATAAGTGCCACGGCGCACATGGGAGTGGATAAATCTCTGACGTACTGATTTTCTTTCCTATGGCTGTATGCCCAGTGGTGGGGTTGCTGGATCCTATGGCAGTTCTATTTTTGATTTTTAAAAAAACCTTCATACTGTTTTCCCTATGGTGATGCTAATTTGTATTCCCACTGACGGGGTATCATAGTTTCCTTTTTTAAACTTCCTCCTGAACACTTATATTTTGTCTTTTGATAATAGTTATGTTAACTGGAGTAAGGTGATAGCTCCCTGTGGTTTTGATCTGCATTTCCTTGATGATTAGTGATGTAGGAGCACTTTTTCATATACCTCTTGGACATTTGTATGTCTTTTTTTTTTTTTTTGAGAAATGTCTGTTCAAATTCCTTGCCAAATTTTAAATTGGACTGTTTATTTTTTTTTCCTATTGACTTGTTTGAATTCCTTATATATTCTGGTTATTAATCCCTTGTCAGATGGATATTTGAAAATATTTTCTCCCATTCTGCATGTTATCTCTTTGCTTTGTTGATTGTTTCCTTTGTAGTGCAAAAGCTTTTCAGCTCGATGTAATTCCATTTATCTTGTCTCACTTCTGTTGCTTGTACTTCTGAAGTTCTGTCCAAAAAATCCTGGCCACTTGAATGTCATGAAGCATTTCCCCTATGTTTTGTTTTCTAGTAGTTTTTGTAGTTTTGAGTATTACATTTAAGTCTTTACTTGTTTTATTTTTTAAAGTTATTTTTATTTCAAAATATTAAGAGAATACAAGAGTTTTAGGTCTTAGTAGTCAGAGTTGTGAGCTGCAGCCTTTGCGTGAGCGTGATTGATCGATGGTAAGTCTCGGGGATGGAGAGAGGCAGAGGTTACAGGACAGGCCTCGGGCTCACTCTAGCAGTAGGTACAGTTTCAAGATGGTGTCATGCCACAAAAGCTCAGGTGACAGGGCTGGGGGTGAGGTCACGAGAGCTCCTTCTCTGAAGCAACGCAGCCATGAGAACTCTAGGCATCTCCCTGAACTAGGCTCAGGGCTTGTGGGGACTGTGGGATTCTCCAGCAGCAAGACTGCTGGTGTCTGCAGCATGGTAATGGGAGTTGCTGGGGGCCTCCACCTTACCTTTTCTTTTTTTTTGTTGAGACAGAGTCTCACTTTATTGCCCTCAGTGGAGTGCCATGGTGTCACACAGCTCACAGCCATCTCCAACCCCTGGGCTTAGGAGATTCTCTTGCCTCAGCCTCCTGAGTAGCTGGGGATGACAGGCACCTGCCACAATACCTGGCTATTTTTTTGTTGCAGTTTGGCCTGGGCCAGGTTTGAACCTGCCACACTCAGTATATGGGGCTGGC
>CAUYRH010014290.1:0-107685 GCA_963574655.1 Perodicticus potto
AGAGGAACGGAGAGAGCTTCTCTCTCCCCACTTGAAATCTCTCCCTCTACCAGGAGCTTTGGTGTTTTCTGTATTCTTTTCTGTAAATCAATTCTGTCTTACCACGGAGGGGTGGGGGGGTGGAAATAATGTAATGAAGAATAATAAAATACATAAAAAAATAAAAAATAAAAAAAATTAAAAAAAAGTATAGTGATCTCAGAAATGTTATTTAACTTCCATAAACTCTAGTTTTTCACGCACATGCAGATTAAAAATACCTGTCTTTTGAGTTGTGGTAAAGATTACATTAATTCTAAGCATTCAAGGTTAGTATATAAAATTATGTTGATAATTAGATTTTCTGGTTATTTAGTGGTGCTTAATAGCTACTTAAACTTTGTAGCATAAAATAGAAAACATTTTATGATGTTCATAGTTCTGAAGGTCCAGGGGGTAGTTAAGGAGCCGAGAAGAAGGCCAGCCTCTACCTACAAAGTCTGAGGCCTCTGCCCCGAAGGCCTATGTAGCTGGAACCACCTAGAGTCATCTTCACTCTGGGTTGGAATCACTCCATGACAGGAAGGAACTATTGACTAAAGCACCCACATTGTCTTCTCTCTGTGGTGCAGGCTTAACACAGCATGGCAGCCGTGTCCCAGCAGCATACACCCAAGACAGACTATTCCAAGAGAAAGCAACTCAGTAGAACCTCATAGAAGCTGCACATCTTTTTATGAGTTAGCCTCAGAGGACACACGCTGTCACTTTCTCCTGAGCCAACCCAAGTGCACGGAGATTTCCATGAGTAGGTAACATAGACCCTGCTTACTGATGAGAAAAGTTTTAAAAAATATATGTAGGCCATTTTATGAAGCCATCACAGTTTCCATTCTCCTCCATAAATTAAACATGCTGCTGATTGGCAGTACTTGCTGGAATCACTGCTAGGAAGTATTCTGCAACTATGTGAGGACATCTTCATTAAAAGAAGTTGGACCGTGATATGCAAGAAAATGTGATTCCTCATTTTGAACTAGTTCTAAGTAAATTCAAACTGCTTTAACAAGGAAGCTGTTTACTCTTTGCATGGAGAGGTTTTAAATTATTTTTCAGTTCAGCCAACAATTGTCAGCTAGGGATTTTTTCCGTTGTAATTTTGGGCAATGAAAATTATGTTTAATTCACAATTTATGAATGTACAAAGGGTCTTAGGATCTACCATATTTACTTCCATAAATAATTTGTAAGAAATTAAGTGCCATACCCTCACTCTGAATTTCTCTATCAATTTCTTTAATGTGAACCATGTTAGAATGCCAAAAATTATGCTAAAATATTGAATGCATTTTCAAATCCTAACAATTCAGATAGCACAATAAAATTATGCATTTCATGTAACACACGTCAATACTTTTTCTTATTTCTTATGAAAATTGCGAGGTTTGTATTTTGAAGTGTTCTCTAAAAGTATAGTGGACTAAAATCCTTGCTGTCTATTTTTTAGTATAATTTGAAAATTACTGATCTCAATCCCATAATCTTTTAACTTTATTTTTTTTATTATAATGAACTACATGACTTCCTTCTGAAAAGCACATTTGGTGTGATTGGCTAGCTCCATCTTACACACCAGCGATAGGAAAAGACTTGAATGATGAGCATATGGTGGCGGCGTCACCAACTGGTGAATAGTAGTCTTGGAAGTCTCCGACTATTTTAGACTTGGAATGTAAAGCTGCTACTACATGATACAAAGTAGTAGCTAAATAATCTCTTCCCTCCCATAATTTTACTCTTGCTCATTTTCTTCATCTCTCTTTATCTGTTTTGTACCATTTGGGTTTATTTCAACTGTATCTGAACAAGTGGTAAATAGCTGTCTTCTTCTGCAAGGACTATACCTTTCTGATAATTTGATTATAAATCAAAGCGTGAGACTGATGAAATTATCTAACCTGACATGACTAATCAGGGCTTCCGTCTGATCATTACGTTCTAAGAGCAACAAGACTTATTTGGATTAATCAGAATGTCATGTTAATATGCTGAAATGTCCAGCACCAAATCCCTTTGATGTAGAACCTTGTTGTTGAAGGTGAGTGGGGGGAGGCATGGAGAGTAGTGAAGGGTGACTAGGCCTTAATGCTTTACTAAAGGCATTTACACTACAAAATAAGTTTCCTTAAATTATTCATTTATTCTCATTCAAACTGCTATTTGAAAATGGCATCTAATCTAATGCTTTCTTCTCTACATTTTCCCAGACAGAGGACACAAGAATTGTTTCTGTTCAGACTTCCTTTGTTATTAAGAATTCTTATTTGGCTTATTTAAAAAGCATGAGTTACAGCCTATATGAGAATATAAATTTTTTTCTAAATCCTAATATCCTGCAAAGAAGATTTTTTAATACACATTGAAATTTCTCCTCAGAATGTAACTGTAGCAACTTGGTTTATGTCACAGTGTTAACGGGACCATGAAGTTTAGCATGAGCAATACTCGGTATTGCTACTTTGCTAGGAGATAGCTGTTTTTTTATGCATATTTGTGGTGGGTATTGGTTCCAAAATGAGCAGGAGAGAAAAAGAAAAGTTTATCCAAGATATACAAAATTCATCTGTATCTATAGTTTAGACATATGTACAACTATATAACTATCTCTCCACTCTGCCCCACTTGAGGGAAGAGAATGTTGCTTTTTGGGTTATGGGGACAGAATTAAGTGGTTCCTGAATTACAGCTGGAAAAAAGGAACATAAATTATAATCAGGTATATAAAAATAAAATTAAAAGATTGAAATGAAACTTGTTAAAGTCATTGCTAGCATTTGGGCAATGATTACAGAAGGCAACCACAATACGGTAGAACCTCTAGGAGTTGACCACCCAAAGGACTGTAACAAACTGGTTCACAACACACCTCTTGGGGTTGGGACCCAATTATAAGAGGTACGTTACCTAACAAAGCAATCAGTGTAACCTGGTTCTTGATACCCTCAATGAATCCCCAACAATCCATTAAAAAAATAATGGTCCACATATAGAGGTGGTCAACATAAGGAACTAGGACCACTGTACTGATACATACATATACTTTAATTTCTTGGACAGCTTTTATTAGAGATTACAAAAATATAAACATGAAAAACATAGTAAAATCATACATACAGTAACATGCAAAAATTTACTATTTTCTTGTGGTTTAATCATTCTTTCTGAGAAAAGAATCAATCTTGGTCTGTTTCTTATTCTTATCAGAAGCTTAAGCAGAGAAGGCGTGCTCAACTCTGGCTACACCACTCAGCAGACCTGGGTATTTGTCTATAGCAAATGACTCCAGCTGCATTATCAGATGCCTGGCATCTGCCTCTTTTGGATTCTCCGAAATTTATGTGTCATGCTCACTTGCTTCTTCCACTTCATCAACTGCTTCCTGCACTTTTACACTGGTCTGTACTTCTGTCAATATTGCTTGGAAAATCGCTTCTATCTCTCCACTCTCTCCCACGTGAGGGCAGAGAATATTGCTCATTTGGGTCATGGGGACGGAACTGATTAAGTGGTTCCTGGATTATAACTGGAAAAAATAACATAAATTACAATCAGGTATATAAAAGCAAAATTTAAAATTTCAAATGAAACTTGGATCTGGGTCAGGTCCTTTAGAGGTTGCTATGTCAACATTCATTGCAAGAAAACCATTAAATTCTGCTCTTTCAGTTTCTGCCATGGTAGAGAGACTATCTAATGGGCCCAAAACACTGTGCTCTTGGGTTGTGATAAATCCATCTTTCTTGAAACACTTCTGTGTTATTTCTGGCTGAATTGTATACCAAGCAGAACTGATCTAGAGGACAGCATCCAGAGTGTTAATAGACACAGCCAATGAAGTTGCTTCCACTGGCGACCACAGGTTTGTGTTTTAGTAATGACCCACCGCAGGAGCTGGGCTTGGTAGGACATTTTAAATGTTTTGCTGATGCCTTGGTTAAGAGGTTGGATTTTTGATGTTGTATTTGGAGACAGAAATTTCCCTGCCATTGTCACATTTGTGAGAAAATTTGCTTGTGAGTAGCCAGGATACTTATCTATGGTCTGTAGCATAGACCATTCCTTCTTCTTCTTCTTCTTCTTCTTCTTCTTCTTCTTCTTCTTCTTCTTCTTCTTCTTCTTCTTCTTCTTCTTCTTCTTCTTCTTCTTCTTCTTCTTTTTCTTCTTCTTCTTGGGCCTTATCCCTTGCTCACTCCTCAAATAGGGCACCAGTCATCCATGTGCATTTGCTTGATCTCCAAGACATAGGGAAGTCTTTGGGCTTCAGGTTCATGAATGCACGTGGCTTTGCCAATTTCAAATCACCATGGACTTCAGTTTCTCTCCAGTTGAGCTCATGCATAGCAGCACTGTTAAATGTTCTTTGGAACATTTTCTGCTCTCACATTTTATTAGGCTCCTGTCAAGCATTGCCTTGAAAAAATAGTCTGCACTCGCCACCATTAAAGATATCATCATACTGAAGCCTCTGGTGATGTCTGAAGACTTTTTAGTAAACTCTTCCATAACTTCTAGTGGAATTTCAGTGGATTCCACATAAGACTTTCTGGGAGATCTCGTGCTATAGTTTAAATTTCTGGAGCCAACCACCTGATGCTTCAAAATCTGCCACTCTGAATGCCTGCACAATTTTTTTTTTTTTTTTTTTTTTTTGCTACTTCTTAGATCACCAGCCTGGAGATTCAGGCATTAACTGCTCTCATCTGCTTTGAACCAGCTTTAAATATATGGCTTTATTGACTTCATAAAGAGAGTTTCTTTCTTTTTCCACTGTAGGTCTCTACTTTCCATAACACATCTCTCCAAATACTCATGTTTATATTTTTGGATATTACTATATGTAGTCTTGCTAATGCCAAAATGTTCTACCTTCTTTCTTCGTCTGCCGCTTTCTAGAAAATGTACAAGATCAACCTATTCCATCAATGTCAGCTCTTTAAGATTTTTCCTTTGGGGGCACCATGCCTCCATTAACTGTAAAATGTTTCAGTAATTGCAACATACACCTACAATTAAGACGAGTCCTTTGCCTTGAGAAAAAGTCTTCCACAACATGTAGTAAATAATAAGACGTTAGCCCTAATCACACTCATGAGGTAATAATAAAACACGAAATAAGGACTTATACCAAAGAAAAAATAATACAACTAAGGGGCAAAGCCAACACCTTCTCTCCTTGGTGTAGAGTGTACTTAACTGGCCAAGTTATAGAGGATAAATTAAATTGTGTGTTTCAGTCCGAGGAGTCAAGATACAACATACAGAGGTGATCAATGTATAGAGGACAATCTTCCACTAAATACATGTAGTGAATGTTTGATCTATGAAAATTAGGTCTACATAAGGAGGAGGTCAGTGTAGGGAGGTGGTGGAGGCTCTACTGTAAGTATTTTTAAATAATATCCGCAGAATATACAATTAGGGAAAAGATATGAAAGATGTTGAGGATACACAAAGCACATAGCCAAATACGGTGGTTGTTAGGGATGAAGAGAAAGGATGAGGAAAGAGAAGAGAGTTCCAGAAAGAGAAAATAAGCATGTGGATGGCTCCAGGAGCAGGGACCACAGCAAGAAATGAGGCTGGGCTGTCTAGTCACTTCAGTAAACAGAGTTGCCTTTACCCTCATAGTAACAGGAAGCCATTGAAGAATTGTTAAACAGGCATCCTACCCAGAGGATGAACAAATTAAAAGGAGGCCAAGGAGGATGCAGAGAGGTCTAAGCAACTATGGCAAGCGTGTCACTGAGAGTCAAATTACTAGACGAAGGAAAAAAGTAAAGAACAGTCACTCTCCACAGGCAAAAGTTTTGTGCAAAATTCATCCCATAAGTTACTTCTTCTCAGACACAGTTAAATATTCTCAGAGCCACAGTGAGCAAATCGTTCAGTGTCCATCTCTATTGTTATAATAATTGTAACGTTATAAGTCTGATTCCGTGAGCACAAACTATATGCCAAAGGCTTAAGTACCCACCATTTACTTCTTATACCAACATCATAAGGTGAATTTTATTAGCACAGTTTACTTCTGAGACAACTGAGGCTCTGAGAGGCTTAGAAACTGCACCCATGTCACATAGCTATAAAACTGCACAGTCTAGTCCTCTTTGGACTACATTTCAACCACTGTGATAATATCTGCACTGTCTTCTTTGTCGTACCCAATGACAGTATTTCTTACTTTATTTATTTATTTATTTATTTTTTGAGACAGAGCCTCAAGCTGTTGCCCTGGATAGAGTGCTGTGGCATCACAGCTCACAGCAACCTCCAATTCCTGGGCTCAAGCGAGTCTCCTGCCTCTGCCTTCCAAGTAGCTGGGACTACAGGCACCCGCCACAATGCCCGGCCATTTTTTGGTAGCAGAGTCATTGTTGTTTGGCAGGCCCAAACTGGATTCGAACTCACCAACTCAGGTGTATGTGGCTGGCGCCTTAGCCCGTTGAGCCACAGTTGCCGAGCCTTCTTACTTCATTTTAACCTGTTTACAGAGCAGATGTCAATTTTCAGAATTTAGAAATAAGTGTATCTTATTGTTTTTCAAGTTACCTGTTACCTGGGGGATTTGGGGCAGGACATTTAATTTGTTGGTAGAATAAATGATAGTGTATAATCGGTTTTCAATCCTGTGATGTTTCCCTAAGGTCAACACATCTCATTCCAAGTGGTAAACCCTAATAGATTTAAGATAAAAAGCTGACTGAGTTTGGTGTTCTCATGGATTTATGTCTTTTCCTCACTTATTGATTTGTTTAGATGACAGAATCTATCTATTTTGGGCTTATAGAAGTCTATCCATTAACAACAAAGTCTATACTGTGCTGTGTTATATCTGGTAAATTTGTATAGAATCATTAGTTAGGAAAAAAGGGTAAAGCTAAATTTAACTATAATGGATTTTTGTTTTAGCATTTATTATTGAAGTCAAATGAGCCTCAAAATGGTCTCTAATGAGTCATTTACTTTAAAAGCATAGCCTAGAAAAGCAATATAAAGATGTATACTAAACTTCAGTCGCTAAAGAATCTTCTGACTACAAAATAACCACTTGTTAAATAATGATGAAAAACAAAATGCCATTTTAGAATTTTTATATGAATCTTAATGGTAAACATAAAATTTAGCAAGTGCACATCAGAATTTATCACTACTGGATCTTTGAAACTATTTTCAAGGTGAAATTTTTAATCTGAAAAAAAGAGGCCATTTTCAGCAAAAAAAAAAAAAGAAAAAGAAAAAAAGAAAGAAAAAGAAAAAAATTAAAGATGGCTTCTCCTGACATCAAATTTAGTAGAAACTTTTCATTAGACATACAATTTGATCCAAATGTAAATAGTTCTTCTCCTAGTGGTTTGGACCACTGTTCATGCTGGCTAGCACAAAGCAAGATTCTTTACTTCTGCAGTATTCAAAGTTCCCACATGGTTCTTTACCAATCCATACATATCTAGTACAATGTAGAGTTCTAACAAACACACACACTTCTAATCACATATATGTTGGTGGAAACATTATAAAACAAGTCTCTTTATAAGAATAAAATGTGTAAGATCTTTTTAAAGTATATATCTAAAAAATGTTAATTATACCCAAATACTTTGTAGGTTCACAAGGCAAATACCCCCCCCGAAGTACAAATTTTGTACTAACACAAGTACCTTTACTTATAAGATCATATTCTATGAAATTCACATAAAATGATATCACACGAGTTATTTGTTTCTAGTATAAGAACTAAAATTGGTAATGAAACTTTCCTAGTAAGGGACATTTAAAAATATATGTAAACACCATTGAAATCTGGAATAAATTCATGGTTGCTATATTGACAGATACATTTTAATGACATATGTTAGTGTGTGTATAATATTTTATAACTAGAAAGTTAGCTACATTGTCTCATCTCAAAATCTGCCAAAAAAACTGAACTTTAATTTAAGAAAAAACATAACACATCATATTCCATATTGCTTACTGTATGCCAGGCACTGGTCAAAATGTTTTATACATATTAAATTATTTAACGTAATGAAGAATATAATCTGTTTCAACAACAGCTAAATAATTTCAAAAACCAAGCAGCTGTTATAGAAATAACTAGCTACAGATAGAACTACTGAGTTAAATAAATGTTCAGCAGTTACTGGTGTGACCAAAGCATAGCCAAGTTACAACATTTTGATGGAGGAATAAAGTTTACACGCATCCGGAAGTACATATACAGTAGAACCTCTCTAAGTGGATGACCCAAGGGACTGTAACAAATTGGTCAACATACAGAGGTGGTCAACAGGAGGAACTACGCCTGCTGGACTGATATGTACATGTGGTACATATCTGATCTATGAAAATTAGGTCAACTTAAGGAAGTGGTCAAGGCAGAGAGGTGGCCAGATATGGAGGTTCTACTGCATATTAAATGTAAGGATGCTTTTAAGTGTTATTAAGTTTTTCACTGGCATAATTTTTTCAAGGATATGATCATGATACTACACATGTTGCTTTTTAGAAGCTCTCTTCTTGCTTTTGCACCATAATGTTAGCAGAAGGAGTGTGGGTGAATATATCTTCTGCTATTAAATCAATTGAAAGAGATACATCTGGCTACCTACCACAAATTGGAAATTCAATAGATGTTTAACTTGATGATTGCACCATGAAAACAACAAAGTAAAGAATGTATATATACATTTGTGTATCTGTCATGAATAATGGCAAAATGTTTTGAAATATCTGCCAAAGGAAAATATATAATTAATAATCTTATGATTAGGATGATCTGATATTAATTTAAAATTATGGTAATTATTTTTAAGTACTATGACTTGATAATAAATTATAAATAGACATCAAATAAAAATTTAATAAGCATATAAGATATACATAAAACATATATACTATAATTCTATTTTCATACATAAACTTCACTTCATACATATCCCATTTTTAGTCATAATAAGAATGCAGAGGTTAATTCAATATTTCAATCACATCAGAAACTAATTCTACCAACTGATTTATGATGATATTAAAGATAAGTTTTCATTCTCATTTATTTTACTCAATTTCATATTAAATAGTTTTAATTTTTACTCATAAAATCATGGGCATTATTTTAACATTTTAAATATAAATTTAGCAAACTTTGATATAATCCAATTTATTAAAACGTTTTACTTTGAAAATAAGAAGTTCACTTTAGTATATAATAGAGGTAAAATATCTCATCACACATTGAGCCTAGAAATATACTATAATAGCTTATAAAATATTCATAGCCAGCCCTTAGAATACTATTATAAATAGGTCACTAGTGACCCATGGACAAGCATTCTGTGCTCAATCCTTGGCATCACAGACCAATTTTAGTTGCTGAGTAAGAGTTGGCTATGACACAAGCATCAGACAATCAATTCTCCTTAATAGCAACCATTATAGATTTCATGTCTTAAACTAAAACATCCATAAATATGCTTGCTAATGAGGCTTTTAAAAAGCCAAACTATGAACTGGCAAAGGGCATTTGCCAGGTCATCCAGAAGCTGTACAACATAGTGACTAAGAAGATGTACAGAGTCAAATTGCCAAGGTCTGAATTTGTCCCCACTGCCTGCTTAAATGACATTATCTATTTCTCTACTGTTCCACTGGTAAAATGGGCATAATCCAAGTACCTACCACTCAGGAACTAATTGACACAGAATTAACGAAGGAGGCATTTCAAAATAGCAATAATAAGTTAGCTATTCATGGAATGAGTACTAAAATGATAGCTCAATTTTAAATAGTGGTGTCCTCTGTCATACTAATTTATTCAGCTTAAAAAAAATTCGGGTAAAACAAATAAGACTTGGAAGAAATATTGAATATAGGTAGCTGATTGATTATCACAAACCCTTAATACACAAAGGCATTGAAATAAGAATCTCAATTCTTTAATATTTCCATCCCCAAGTCAAATTCTACAAGACAGTGTTCTCTCTACCATCCTCCCCACGTCTCTGTACGTGGTATGTTGTGATTTTGATAAAGCAAACTTTTCATACCTCAATTCTCATCTAAAGAATTTAGTTTCTTGGTTTTTGGGTTTTTTTGTTTTTTTTTTTACTTTTTGTATAAAACTTAAGTTGAAATTGAAAGTAGGCTAGAAATAACAATATTAGGTGATTATTTTCATTATCTGAACTTTTACTTCTCAAGTGAGGACCTAATGAGGTAATCAGTTTCCAAAATACTCACACCAATAAATCTACATACAAATTTGAAGAAGATATCTTATCTTAGAAATATTGATTTGCATTAAGAAATAACCACCATAAAACCCCCAAATGTCCCAGGCATTATGTGCCCTGCCAAAACCTAACCTCTTAGCTTTGCCTACCATACCACCATAAATAATGTCAAAGTACAAGGAATTTCAGTCTCTGTTTCTGAAAAATTTCAATGTATCAACCTTTCCCAAAGAAAAAACAATTATGGGCTCCTAGTGTTGATTCAAATTCTTAGAAATATATGATTAAATGTCTAAGCATAAAATTGTATTAAACATTTTATGCTTCTAGTTTTTGTGCAATTATAAAACAAATCCAATACACATATAACCACATAATCAATTAAAAATGATAATATAAATTGAATATGATAAATAGTGTTAATTTGCTGAAAATAACTTGACAGTATTTGATTCAATAGCAAACAAACAGCTAGGTTTTTAAAATATTGAGAAGAAAAAGACAATCAATTGTTTTGAATTTTAAATAGGAAATCAACAATGTCAGTTATGAAAAAATCGTTAAGTATTATCACAATTATATAGAATCCAGGCAATACTTTTCAAAGTTAACCTTGTAATAATGTGCACTTATGTCAGTATCATATTAGGCAGCATACTATAGCAAAGAGATCATGAGCGTTGAATTAGTTCTGAATTTGAATCTGGCTTCTGTCATTTGCTAAATATAATCTGGGGGCTACACTAAATTTCTCAAATGCACTGTCTCATCTGTAAATAATAATGAGCACAAAATAGTGAAGCTTAGATTTAATTAATACATGTTAATTAATTAGCACATGTCAGCACACTCCTAGCATTTCATAATATTTAGTAATTACTAATCACAATCATTTTATTTTCCTTCCAGTTAAGAAATAAATACTGGCCGTAGGTTGCATTATACAATTTTATTCACCTAAAAGGATTTTAATAATTCTCTTTTACAACTTTTCTATATTTCTAGAATAAGGGAAGGTAGTTCTTTTAGGAACTACGTTAACAGAATTTTCATTTTTATGGATGAATATTTATGAGAGGGCCTACAGATGTTACATATTAAAAATAAATAACTAGATATCTACCAAGACGAAAAAAGCCATTATATCATAAGAACATTTGCACTAGAATGTTTACCACAGCTCAATTTATAATCACCAATATGTGGAATCACCCCAAGTGCCCATTAACACATGAATGGATTAATAAATTGTGGTATCATTATATCAACCCAAGTGCACATTAACACATGAATGGATTAATAAATTCTGGAATACTATTCGGCCAGAAAGAAACATGATGACTTTACAACTTTTGTATTAACCTGGATGGAATTGAAGAACATTCTTCTTAGTATAGTATCATAAGAATGGAAAAGCAAGTATCCAAGGTACTCAATACTAATATGAAACCAATAGAAAAACAACTACAGGCCCATGTGAAAGAAAAACACAATTAAAGTGAGGGGAGGAGGAAAAGAGCAAAGGGAGAGGGGAAGAGGGGGAGGAGAATTAGTTCTGAAGTTGAATCTGGCTTCTGTCCAGGTTGGGGGGGGGAGAGAAAGGAGGAGAGGGGAGGAGAGAGGGAGATTGGGATGGTCTTACTTAATGGGCACCAAGTAAGGGTACACAGCACGCCCCCTGGATAAAGGGCCGAACTACAACTTGGACTCCGCCAGACAAATGTGAAGTATGTAACCTAATCATTTGTACCCTCATATTAATCTGAAATTTAAAAAATAAACTAAAATCAGTTTATCAAAAATAAAGAAATAAATATATAACCTTAATTAAGAGCCAAGGTGTGCCTTGCAGTGTCCAAATTAGCTCTTTCACGTATCCACAGTGATTTGTTTTTTTTGCTCTAGAACTTTATAATGTAAATATCTGAATCCTTGAGATTTTAATAGCCTTTTATCCTTAGAACCATGAACACTAATGAATACTAGCAAGAGGAAATACATTGAATACAAAAATGCAAAAAGATTTAGACTGTATATTTCGCATTATCGTAATCATTGCAAGTTTTAGTAATAATTTCAAGGAATCACTCATGAGACAAGGATAAAACAGAGAGAAGTTCAAGACCACCAACATTACTCTGTAGGCCTTTTCTTACCACATTGGGATGTATCTGGCACAGATGAAAAGGTCTGCAGGACACAGAATACATACGCAAGAGTAGGCATTTTTGATTTGAAATATAATTATTTTGTATTCAGATAATCATGCCTCATAAACCCACAGATTATATGTCTATTGTCAATTGGAAATTCTGGACAATCAGGCACAACTTGCCAAAAGTATTTCCAAAATAAGAATCCTCTCACTAGCAAAAATCATCAGTTGGTTTACCTAGATAGCTGTCATTAGTATGTTTGCAGGGACGTTTTACTGGGTCATTTTTTTCCTATGGATCAAACTCTGATTAAAGGAGAAAATATATGTAAAGTCTGCTGCTTTAATTATTTACTTTTTAGTTGGAAAACAGGATAATAATGAAATTCATCAGACATAGGCCTATTAAATGAATGAAGGGCCAAATGTGGGCCATATATGGAGACATCGGCCTATGGAAACTCTGGATAAATTGTGATTACCTGAATGGTAGAGTTAGGAACCACTCTGAAGAACAGAGATCAAGCTATGGCTGGAGAGAAGGCAAGCAGGAAACAGGAAGTGAGGTCATACCAGAAATAGAAGTTGGGATAAAGTAGTATCTCTGAGGCAATAAATCAGGAAAACTGAAGGAACACAGGCCTGAGAAAGAAGGATGATGGATCTACAGGATTCAGGGTCTAGGTCTCGGTAGAGTTTAGAAGCCACAGAAGACATCTGGGCATTGATGACGCTGTAATAACAATTCTCTACTCTACATTTTGCACAAGGAAGAGCAGGTATCGAGTAGGTGGCAGCAAATATGCAATTCCTAGCCTGGGAAGAAACCTGACCACATAGAAACTATATCATTGTACCAGGCCTTTTCAACTGCATATTACAAATTTAGCAGCCAAGGGAAGTGAGTTTGGAGAGGTCAAAAACAGGATTTTCTGTAGTTGCTTCCTCAGGCTGCTTTCTCTCTGCTTTTTATTTTATGCCTATATTTAACTGTTTGCCTTCTTTCTTGGTAAGATATTAACCTCATTCATATCACCACGTTCATTATTTAGCCTCTTAATAGATCCAATTTCTCTAGTCCTCACTCTGTGCACCTTCCATAGACAGGGGTTAGCATTCAATCAGAAGGTTCTATTCATTCCTATTCATGCTGGAAATCCATCCCACCCCACTTTATCCCAATGCTGGACACCAATCTACAATAGCAAATTTTCCTCCCCCAGGAAAAAGGATTTTCTCAGATACCCTTGAAGAGAAGCAGACTGGCTAGGTCAAAGTCAAGGTAGGTTTGATATATATGATTAAAATTAGGTATAATCTTAGGTTAGCAGATTCAGATAACATATATTCACTGATGATCAACTAAATGCCAGATTCTAGGCTGCATTACACAGGAGTCCCCCCCCCATTTTTCCCTATTTTACAGGGAAAAAAATCATGATGCTTTTCTTCGCTTATTAGATACAATTCCTAGGACATTTGCAATTCTCTGTGAATTTTGATGCTATGGGAAGCCAGGACATAACACAAGTGAAATAGATTCCTCTGAGACCTACAAACTGTCAACTGTGTAAAGGTTTCATTTGTAATGCAATGTTTCAGTTCACCGCACACAACATCAAAAGCCTAAGATCAGAGAGAATGCAAAATATATTTTACCTGAGACTTAAGAAGAGAAAAATATATTTGACCCCTCAAAGTTTTCTAGAAATAGAGAAATCACTCAAAATCTTTTGCTTTATTTATCCCAAAACAGTACAGCCCTATCATTTAAACAGTAACACTGTTTGTGCACTATCATTTAAAATAGTGGCCTCACAATTATATTTGACTTTTTGGTGAACAATTATTTTTCTTGTCACTATTTTTACACAAACAATATATAAGGTCACCTCCCTACAATGGCAAAAAAAAAAAAAAAAAGAAAGAAAGAAAGAGAAAAAAGGAAGAGCAGAGAAAGGGAAGGAGTGAGGGGGGTGGGGTCTTGGTGTGTGCCACACCTTTTGGGGGCAAAACATGATTGTAAGAAGGACTTTACCTAACAAATGCAATCAGTGTAACCTGGTTTCTTGTACCCTCGATGAATCCCCAACAATAAAAGAAATAAATTAATTAATTAAAAAAAAAAGGCAATGTGAGCCCTAGGAACAACCTAGAAAAAAGTCATGAGCACTAGCATATTTGCATTCATTTGACTGTCTTGTGAAGCAGACCAATTATACAGTTCCCCAAAGGGAGCTTAGTGGTTGAAAATTACTTAAGATGGATTTTTTAGTTTGAACGATTATGTATGAGCCAGTGACAGGAATTTGAAGTCTAGTGTAGACTGAAAAGAAAAAGGATACAAACTCTGAGGTATGTTACTCAGAAGTATACAGAGGACAGGGTATGCAGTTATTCATTCCATATTGGAGAAGATTAGTTTTTGAGCAACCACAAAATGCATTTGTGCTTCTGGATGTGGATTTTAATCTGATGAACTGAAATAATCATGTGTGCACCTGAGTAAATAGCACTATGATCATCTCAAAATCCATAGGATTTGCACCCAGAATTGTTTAACCTCAAGAATAGATACTTGCACAAAGGAGGAGTTATTTTTTTTTTTTTTTTTGGTTATTAACAAGCTATGCTGTAAGAAAATTCACCTGACTACCTGGACAGTTTTATATCATGTCTAGCTATGATATCTCTCTGCTTTGAAAAGAGATTTTGGGGACCCAGATTCTATTTTGGGGTCTCACTTATCAAAGGAATTGTCATGTCCCGTCTCCTTACCTCACTGAAGCCAACTTCAACATCATTTAGTTTTTTTTCTAATTCTATTTCTCAGATGTTTTGCTTTCTTGATGTAGTTAATGAAATAATAACTGTAATCATAGTACAAGTACAGTAGTAATTATTACTATCATTAAGTTGTATTTAAATACTAAATGGTTTGCAGATATAGACTCATTTTATTCCCTCAACAACCATACAAGGTAGGACCTAGTATCAGGCCAAGGCACAGAGAGGTTACATAATTTTTCCAGGTTTTCAGTGGCAAAGGAAATTTTTGCACCCATATGCATGGTTCACGGCCTATACTCTTGAACACTGTAATAGACAGCATTCACTACCAGGCAGGATTAGAGAGAGGTGGCATAATTGTATCACAATAAGCATACAAAAGGAAAATTTTTAAAATATTGATCCTAAAAGGAATATTTTTATTGTGTGCAAAAGAATAATATTAAGCAGACTATATAAAGAGGAAAAATTTCAAGCTCATGTTGATTTCATCTGCCTTATTGGTGATTATGTCTTAAATATCCCAATTTTGTTCCTTTATCTTACAGAGGTTTCTACTAGCAAGTACAGGATGCCAGTTTTCTTTAGACTTTGCTTATTTACTATTATCATCAATGGCATGGGCATAGATATGGACTCCAAAAATGTTGGCTGAACTAATACCTGACTTATATGCCTAAGTATATAAAACCAAATTTAGTAGAAGTATCAACTTCCAGCTTTAGCATTATTAAATGTATTTTTTAAGATACACAATTTTAAAACACACGTCACCACATTGTATAAGTTTTGGTTCATTTGTCTTGTTCTCTTTCTATAAAATAGAGTTATATTTTTTTCAGAATACTTAGCAATTATAACAGTGTTTATTACCTGAATCTTATTCATTGGTAAGTGTTAGATAGATTCACAGATTAAAGAATAATTATAGATGGAAAACTTAAAAGTATTTTTTTGGTCAGGATCAGAATGTATTAATTTACTAAAATGTAAATTTCTGCTAATACTAAACACATGTAGAATAAACTATAAGATTGATAAAAATATATTGCATTGGAAGAGTGATGAAAAACCCACTGTAATGTGAGACCCCAAGCAGTATATTCTCATTGTTTCCTAAGCCTCTGATTTCAAGGGAGATGCTGACACAATGCAGAGCTTCAAGAATAACTTGAAAATATGGTGAGTGTTAAAAATAAAAAAATTTGATGAGCGCTTTAAAATTCATGAAGCATGCAAAAAACCTTAGGATATTCCAAGTTTACTTCAAAAGAGAAAAGATAAGAAATCAATTCTTGCATATTTAAAGGCTGCCCAAAGAGATTATAAATTTTGTATTTTTCCAGAGATCCATATATTTCAGAAAATCCAATTTAATCTCAAAGTCTGAAAGCCATTTTATAAAGAGTATTAGCAATAAATGCATTTCGTACTTAACAGGGTTGTATACTCTTTGTGTGATAGGAGTCAAGAAGACCATCTGCCACAAATGTCCCTGTTGTCTACCCAATGACCTCTAAGGGCCTCTTAATTTCACAGTTAGAAGGTTGTATAATTTCATGGCCAGAGTAATTAAATAGAATCCTAATGAATACATTCTAAAGCTTGTGGCCAACTTTTACCCTTCCATGTTATGAGATGAAGATACAATTGATCATTGGAATGGGGATAATAAGTGAGAGAGCGTAGTTTAAACTTGTTGGGAGGAAATTTGTTATGCTGCAAAAGGTCGTAGGTCAAAGATGCACCGGCATCCCGACCTGGAGAGATAGATGTGACCCTTAATTGGTTAGAAAAGAGCACTTCTGAGAGTTACTCAACCAGAGTCGGGGAGACTGCCACAGGGTTGCCCCTTGGAAGTGGTCTTTGAAAAGTAAAAACATACTTTTAATCAAATGTTTTTGAAATGCCAAAATAGGAAAACTTTTGCTAACTGTGGATAGTAGGTACAAATGTTGGTTCTTGGTGTGCTTTTGGCCAAGGAATAATCAGACTCCCCAAGGTAAGACAAGCGCAAGGTGAAGCGGCAGCATGGGGAGTTTATTGAGTGAAGTGAGATACGTTCACCACAGACAGCAAAAGGACCGCCTGTTGTAACAAGAGGGCATCAATTATGGCCTGGGGTCCTGCTTTATATTGACCAGGCTGGGCCCTTCTCATGGTTCAGACCTCACCAGGGAACCATTCTGATGGACAGTTAGTTGGGAGCTCTATAAGCTGAGTCTTGGTGTGCATGCAACTTTGCCAGGAACTTTCCTGAAAGCCCCATGTGCGGTGGTGGTGATGGGGGGATGCAATGCAGAGTTAAGCTAATGACATGATAATTAGCCTTAAACTTATTCTAGGTCACCTTCATGTTCCTACTGTGCCTGTGCTGCTGCTGGGCTCATGGCTAGGAATCCTCTGCTTTCTTTCATAGTTGACTAAGTTTGGATTGGCCGATTGGCAGGGCATACCTCCTCCTCCAGGTGTGGCAATTACTGGGGGGCCCACTTTGTTCCCAGGAGAGTCAGCGGTTCCTCATTTGAATGAAGACTGAAAGTAAAAAACTAAGCCATGGCCACCCATTCTTGACTATTTTAGGCATAGCACTGGGCCTAGTTTGTAGAGAGGTGTAATACTCATGTGGGTAATGATATCACAGTAACTGAGATATAATGTGAGATCACTGAATCTCAGCGATGTTATAAAATGATTACTATGCTTTAAAATATTAGGTATGAGTTTTTATAGTTTCATTTTGCAGTTGAACAACTTATTCAATATTTTCTGAAGGCTAAGTAAAAGCTGGTGAATCACATTCGGCTAAGACAGTCAGAGGGTTTTAAGCTTTTATTGAGTTGAAAATGGCATGGAAAATGTTTAGGATACTGTATGGCACACATTAGATACTCAGGAAAGTATTATTTGTCTTTATTATTACAGTAGTGAAGGAAGTTTATTACAAAAACTTGGATATGAATAGTGAGAATGGATGAAGAAAAGAAAGACCAGAATAGACACCATGCAGAGGAAAAACAAGAAAAAATGTTTGATCAAAAGTTGATGTTTACATGAGAAAAAAGTCATAAAAAATTAAAAAACACACAAAATCCAAGTAACCAAACAGAAAAATTAAGGCATCAGCAGTTCTGCTAGCAAGTAATAAAACTGACTTCACTTTCGTGCTCTGTGTTCAGTGTTAAGGTTTGTGTGCTCCCGACTGTTAAGTAAATACGGATAGAACCTGGAGAATTGGCAAGGGGCATAGTCCACAGATAAGTTAAATGTTAGCCACTCAATAGGTATTGCTGAAAATTCCTAGGAAGGAGTGACTGAATTATCAGGAAGCTGAGGCCAGAGTTTTGTAAAAGATGACTTTAAGTAAAAATTAATAATCTCCTCACAGAGCAAGCAGCGTAGCTCAGTGTTCAGTTGAAAAAAATAAGAGCATACGACCAGGTGGAAGTGTTAGGTAGATAGCTAAAAAAATCCAGCTTTCCTGGGGAAAGAAGACAAGGACGGGACCCCCCAGGCATCCATCTTGGTGCCTCCCACCTTAATTTTGTCCCAAGTGGTAGCTCACACCTGAGGAGGAGGGAATGGCCTATCAATCTACCAATCAGAATTGAGTGTGCCAACTGCAAAGATGTAGAAGACTCTGTAGCCTAGCAACAGGTAGGAAAGAGTCTTAAAGGGATCTGGGCCAAGTGAAGGCTAATTATCATGTTATTAACTCAAATCTACATTGTGGTCCACACGCCCCACCATGGGTTCTCAGAGTGGCTCAGGGAGGTCTGCATGGGCAGTAAGACTCAGGTTTTAAGGTGACCTCTGAACTGGGAGATAAGCCAGACCCAGGCAGTATAAAAGAAAACTGCCAGCCAAGACCCATACCTTTTCCTTTTTGTGCTATAGGAGCCCATTCACTGTCTTTAGAGAACATAGCTCACTCTGTAAGTCATATCTTGCTTTCACTCTGTAAATCTTTATTTTTCTCAATAATTTTGTTCCACCCTTGCTTTACTTTGGGATGTCTGGCATTTTTCAAACAAGAGCACTCTAAGAACGGAGGGCCCAGAAAGCTGCCTGAAAACCCAGCATTTTAAGAGACAGGCAGCTGGCTTGACACCAACAGAAAGAAAAAATAAAGGACAATACTAAGGAAGCAGGGGTGAAGGAGGCCTGAAGAAAGGCATGGTTAGGCTTCCCTACCAGATGACATAAATCATGGTATTTCCAGGGGCCTAATCTGTTAAAAAAGCAGTGCTGACCTCCTCTCAAGAACATGCTCTAGTTTAAAGACATTCACACCCTTCGAAGGCTAATGAAACGCATTTAAATAGACTGAGAAAACAGAACTGTAGATAATTGATATTCACATTAACGTTAACAGTTTGCTTCAAATCGAAGTATTAATATATAACTCCTCCCAAAGAGTGAAATAATTTCTGATGACACAGTTTAAGTAAAAATGAACAAAGGACTTGTTAATCTAACCAGTGAACATTACTAGAATTACTAGAATTTCAGATCTTAACTTGAATTTTAGTAATAACTAACATTCATTTACTAAAAACATTTTTTAAAAATCTATTGAGCACTTATTTGGGGGGCCAGCATTATTCTCAAGGAACATATATTCTAGAGTGGATATAAATGAATGAATGGGTAAGTAATCAAACACATAAATAAGATAATTGAGTATAAGACATACTATGGAGAAAAAGCCAGGACAGACATAACAGGAATGGGGTTGAGTTTGAAAGGCTATTTTCAGTGAGATGTTCTTTCCAAAGAGGTTTAATTTGCACAAAGATGTAAACGACATGAATGAATGAGCCATTCAAATATTTGTGAACAGCACCTGTCAGAGACCTTAGATAACAAGTACAAAATCCTTGGATAAAAGCGTACTGCGTGAAATGTAGAGGGATCGCTGTGCTGGCAGGAAGCACCTGTCAGGCAACAAAGGTTACCATAAGGGAGTTTAATAACGAGAATGTTTTGCAGAACTGTGAACTGAGTTACAGGAATGAATAAGACTTGGTTCTCCTTAGCAAAGTATCTCTAGAATGGAAGAAAAAGTATCCAATGTATACATCCCGAATATGAGGCAAATTTATATCTTTCAATTGAAGGCTACAACCCATTTATTGCACGGGAAGATGGGGAAAAGGGAGAGGGTGGAGGGAGAGAGGATAAAGGGCAGGATCACACCTGTGGTGTATATTTGAAGGGTCAGGAGAAAACTTCTAAATACGGATCAAAAATGTTCTCACATAGTAATGAGAAAGTCTCTTGAATGTTAACGCAATCAGGTTGATGAAAATATCTCCGATTGTATCTGAAGCCCGCACACTGTACCCCATGATTAAATTATTGTACACAGCTATGATTCAATAAAAAAAAAAAAGATATGAAGTTTCATTTATGTAAGATGAGTAAGTGGAGAGCTCTAATGTACAACAAATTGACTATAGTTAGTAATATTGTATTTGTATACATAAAAATTTGTTAAGTGGGTATATATCACATCAAGTGTTCTTACCACAAAAAACAAACAAAATAAAAGGGACCATAGATGTATGAGCCTATTTATAGATTCTCAATTCTATTCAATTGATCCATATGTCTAACTTGCCCAGGTTCCACATTATTTTGACTACTATAGGTTTGTAGGAAGTTTAGAAATAGAAATGTGTGAGTCTCTCTATTTTATTCTTATTTTTCAGGTTTGTTTCAGTTATTCTGGCTACCTTGTAATTAGATAAATGTTAGTATTATTTTATCAAATCATAACAAAAAAACAGCTAAGATTTTGATAGAGATTGTGCTGAATCTCTGGAACAGTTGGAAAGTTTTGACTTAACCATGTTAAGTCTTCTGACTAATGAACATCAGATATTGTTTTATTTACCAACATCATCATTAGTAATGATTTTTTATTAATGGTTTCAATAATGGTTTTTTACCATACACAGTATATGTTTTTCATTTTTTGTCTTAAATTTATGCCAAAGAATTTTATTAGTTTGGTGTTATTATAAATGGAATTTTTTCTTAAATTTCTTTTTTGGATTGTTCTTTACAACTCTATAGCAATATCAATTTTTGTATATTGATCTATATTCTGCAACTTTGATAAAATCATTTATTAGTTACAGCAGGTTTGGGGTTTTTTTGGTAAATACTTCAGGATTTTTCATCTACCAAATCATGTAATGTGCAAACGGATAGTTCCGTGTCTTTCTTTCCAACTTAAATGGCCTTTTATTTCTTTTTATTAGCAAAATTCCCTGGTTAAAGCCTCCAGGAAAATGTTTCATACAAGTGACAAAAACAGGTAGTGTCTTATTTTTTGATCAAAGTGAGAAATAGCTAGTCTTTCACCACTAAGTGTAAAAGTTGCTACAGGCACCCTTTATCAAAATTTCCTTATCAAGTTAAGGAAAACTACTCTGTTTCATGGTTGCTGAGCATTTTTATCATGAAGAGGTGATGGATTTTGTCAAATGCTTTTTCTGCATCTACTGAGGTGATACTGTATTTTTGTTTTTCTATTGCATTGGTATATATTAACATGAACTGTTTCAGATGTTAAACCAATCAAGCAACACTAAGGTAAATTCCAGTTGTCATGGTGTGTTTTTAAATATGTTGCTGATTTCTGTTTACTAGTATTTTTGTTGAGGATTTTTCATCTGCATTCCTAAGAGATATTGATCAGTAACTTTCATTGCTGCAGTATCTTTATCTGATTTGGGTCAGAGTAATACGGGTTTCCAGGGGCTTGTACAAGGGGAAAATGGAGTGTTACAGTTCACTGGTTATGAAGTTATAGTTATAGACCTGCTGCAGTATTTTTTTTTTTTTGTGAAACACATACATGAAAATATCCCACAATAGGGAAATAGTGAAAAGAACACAACAGGATATAATTTGAGAAATTATTTGTGAAATATATTGTTGAGTAAAAAGAAAGCCATATTTTTGGTAATATATTTATACTCTTTCTCTTATTTTCTGTTACCCATAGTATGCACATATCGGTGTTCCCCAGTGTTTCAGGACCTCTTTAACTTACTACATTATTTATGTTT
Organism: Perodicticus potto; assembly: GCA_963574655.1. Taxonomy (NCBI): domain Eukaryota; kingdom Metazoa; phylum Chordata; class Mammalia; order Primates; family Lorisidae; genus Perodicticus; species Perodicticus potto. Next base: position 22,299 of record CAUYRH010014290.1, read on the forward strand.
CTACTCTTCAGATTTCTTAGTTTATATAAAGTCAACACACCAATTCCTTCTCTGCCTGCCCAAGTCTACTGCTGGTTTGGACCCCTGTAATGAAATTTCATTTCCATTATTGAACGTTTTAATTACTGAAATCCTATTTTTATTTATTTCTTCATTCATACTTTATGAATAAGTTTTTGACTTTAAGGCTGTTCTCTGTTTGAGACATTGCCATCCTGTTCTTTACCTCTTTGAACGTGGTTTCTCAGGTCTTCAATTATATTCTAAAAGATGCTTCTTTATTTTTTTTTTTTTTAAATCATGGTTGTGTACCTAAATGCAATCATGGGGTACAATGTGCTGGGTTTATATACCATTTGAAATATTTTCATTGAACTGGTTGACATAGCTTTCATGGCATTTTCTTCGTTATTATGTGGATATTTTTATATTCACCTGTAGCCTTCTGAGATGGAAATATGTTAATAACCGTCCTAACACTTGAAATCTTATGCCTATCTGAGTAATCACAATATTAATTAGAGAAGGAAAAACACAAAAATTCATAGAGCTAGCATAAAAGATTCCTGATAAATCTAGTGGGCGAAAGCATACCATGTGGAACATTTCTAGAGACCTTTGGATCTTGCAAATGTTAGAAGAGAGGAAGCATTGAAAGCCACTTTTCTTAAGTGCCCAATGCCTGCCCACAGACAGGTAGTGGTCTGTGGCCTGTTAGGAACCGGGTGGTACAGCATCACCGCCCGAGCTTCACCTCCTGTCCCCTGGAAAAATTAGTTTCTTTGAAACCTATTCTTGGTGCCAAAAAGATTCCAGTCGGGAGCCTTACCCCATCCTGAGCTCTGCCTCCTTTCCTAGCCCCCTTCAACACAGTACACTCCCAACCCCAATCCCGACCCCTGTCCTTGGAAAAATTGTCTTCCATGGAACCTGTCCTTCATGCCAAACAGTTTGAGCGCTGCTGCTTTAAGGTTATCAGTGCATGAGACCCAGGAATTTGTCCATAACCATTTGGTTAAATGAATATTAAAGAAGGGAATATAAATAGGAAAGATTTCATAACCCTTATGACAGTTCTTTGTCCTTTGCTAGTAAAATCAGTAGCTTCTGAGGCTAAAGTACCAACAAAAGTCAAAAGCCTTCATGCTGCCATTAAAGTGCCTCCCCTCACTCGAAGGACAACATCAATCCTCCTGAGTCTCCCATTGACCTGAACTCCTTGCGATGCTGGGCACAGTATAATGAACTGGCTATAACAGCTTAGTTATACATAAAATCAGAGTTAACTTTCCACCATTCACCCCTTAACAACTTAAAGCTAATGTGGTGTGCTTTCCTTTATTAGTTCCTCTTCCTTTATTGTCTCATTTGTTTATAAAGGGTTTCATCATATGCTCCAAGAAGGAGAAAAGAGATAAAAGTAAATTTTAGTTCATTAATTCACTTTTTCATGTTGTTAAAAAATGTATATTGTAGATTGTTTTACTTCTAAAAATATCTCATTTTAGTTTGTTACAGGGTGTTAAGGGGATCCAAAAATCTCAGTTCCATGAAATATACAAATTAATTAGGAATTTTTCTAATTAAATTCCTCCTTTTTTTGGCAGTTTTTGTCTGGGGCTGGGTTTGAACCCACCACCTCCAGCATATGGGGCTGGCACCCTACTCCTTTGAGCCACAGGCGCCACCCAAATTCCTCTCTTTCTTGCATTGTTATAAATGGCTATGAGAAAACTATATTTCTTTTTTTAAAATAACTTTTAGAACAAATTGAGTAAGAAGACATTTAACCTTAATGGTCATTTATACTTTTCTTTATATTTAATTAATACATTATTTCCTTAGGTTTATCAGTGATCATCTAAGTAAAGCATTAATGACAATAAGTGAAACATTTTTTATTCATGAAAATATTTAAATTTCTATAGCTCTTATGTCCCATTAATACACAGATACATGTGATCTTAGAATTAAAATCAAGAAAAAATACACTGGCTTTCAGATTTGAAGCATAAATAGAAAAAAATTATTAATTAGTTAGATATGGAAGCAACTATAATGATAATTGTGATGGTTGTTAAAATTTAAATGTGGATTAGGAAGAAAGGATAAAATGTTTCTTGAATTTCGATTTTAGTTTTGAGGGGTTTTTTTTTGTAGGTTACTTAAAAAAACACAACGTCTAGAATTTTTACATGGGGATTACATAGAGATATTTTTGGGTCTCATGTGACTTAAGTAACGTTTTGTGTTGAAAAAAAAGTATTTTTCTTAAACAGGAGATGTTTCTCAAATATATGCCACAAATTGAGGTATTTCTATGGTCTTTGTTATGTTTTTGTTTTACACAAATCTGTTGTTTTGTGCTATAGGCACAGTTGTTTTGAAGACATTTCAGAAATATTTGAGCGTATAAAAATAAATAGTTCATTTATGATGCTGATTCTTAATTGGAAAAATTTTTACACATATATTCCTTTTATTCTGTCATACCTCATGTTGCCTTACATATATAGTCTTAGTATAGAAAACTTAAACTCTGAATCCCATTACAATTGTCAAGTTTTACTATCATCAGTTAAATGGTTAAAATTTTATCTCCATTCTCCGTATTTCCTTTTGACAGAAAAATGAGATAATTGTGAAAATGTATTTAAAATGAAAGCATTCCCTCATGTGGGAACAATGATTTAGGTAAAATTTAAATACAATTTCTTTTTTAGTGCTTACGACACCATATCAAGAGCGCACTCTGCAAAAATGCAAGTTGTCAGTGAGTGCAAGTTAGCAGCTGAGCTAATTGGCACACTTTGGCAAAGATGACTGTATTTAAGGGAGAAAGTGCCGCCTTTGGTTTGTCAGGTAGTGACAGAGTTACTGCAGTGGGTTCTATTCTTCATAAGACGAAATTAATTTCCTGTAATCAAATGCAGTGGATTACAGTCTTTGTTTCCTTCTACCCCGGCCACAGAAGCAACTTCAAGGCTTTTTATTCAGCAACATTACATGGGCTTTTGTAAAACAAGCAGTGACATATTCAGCATAAAAAGGTTTCATCTGCTACATTTTGTAGCTCTAGAACATAGCATATTGCTGCTTTGAGACTGGAAGTGACTACATGTTAAGGCTTCAGTTTGGGAAGAAAATGGAAATGACAGCAAAAATCCACTTTTAGTCAGAAGAAGCTTGGTGATGTTTGAAAGTGGAATGACAAGGCAGTATAGAGCTGTATGGTTGGTAAGTGATTTTGAGTAATTAACAGGAACTATTGTAGAAATATTAAAAATTATTAAATGAGGTTTGATAGTAATTTTTAAAAACCCCACAAATTTAGTCTTACTGTATTTTTAATTCCCAGGGTGTGTGTATTTATGTATATACACATAAACATTCATAATCTAACACATATATAATCTTAAGAATTTTTAAATTCATTTTACGTAATTTACAAGGGATAATATTTGGAAAGTTATAGCATTGTAATCCAATTAATCTGAAAAGTAGTATTTTTCTATAAGACAAGGGCGAGAATGGAGATTCAAGGAAAGACAGGAAATGCAATCCACAGACGAAAATGGCCTCGGATCGAGATGGGATGGAATCTGGCTTCTCCACAGTTTCTAGTCTTCAAAAAGAAAAGTTTGGGCTAGGTGTGGTGGCTGGGAGGTCGAAGGAGGAGGATGGTTTGAGGCCAGGAATTTGAGAACAGCCTGAGTAAGAAGGAGACCCCCATCTCTACAAGAAATAGAAGAAGTAGCCAGGCTTGGTGGCGTGTGCCTGTAGTCTCAGCCAGCCAGGAAACTGAAGCAGGAGGATCACTGAAGAGAGAGAGGTTGTAGTGAGCTACGATGACACTGCTATACTCTAGGGCGGGCAAACAAGTAAGACCATGTCTCAGAAAAAAAAAAATTAAGAAGAAAAGATGTGTATGTAGAGGAAAAGAGCCGTCCATCAGCACATCTACCAGCTAAATCTCAGGCCTTCTCTTTCATATCTAAAGTGAATTTCGGGGTCTGACCAGGCCTTGAAGGAGACATTAGTTACCCTGTAATCCATTGCTTATATCTGAGAGCCTTTGTTTATACTTTGGGAAGATTGAGGGAACGTTTTGTCAGTGGAATAAAACTAGGGCAGTTAGTCTCATGTTAATATCTATTGGATAGTACTGAGTTTTGTCTCAAAACCATTCTAGAACATATTGAAAAATGGAGAAAGACTATTTTTATACTGTCTCCTCTAAAGTTTAGCTTTGGGGATCACTCAACCACTTACAGTGAATAAACAAAATACATTTGTACTTAGGCAAGAAAATAAATCTCCAACACCAAGAACAACAAAAAAGAAAATTAGTTCCTTTTCAGTTCATAAAGATGGGAGACTATATTAAATGCCTGGACTATATTATTGTTCAATACTACACTCATTACAAGATAGGCCAATTAGTAAAGTATCTTAAATTCAATTGTCCTGATTCTCTAAGTTAGACCTAAATGTTTCAGAGCAGGCTCGATTTGATTCTTATATTAATTCCCTCTAACATTGTAGCCTAGGGTGGTTTTGATTTTATTTTCCATTGGGAATTTGTGTTTTTTCACCTACCACCAACATGACCCTTTAGAGCTAATTGGAGTTTATTTTAGGCTAAGGTTAGAAGACCCTGGATAGAAGACCATTGATGTGTGAGAAAGAAAAGGTGGTAACACACGTCTCCATGAACATTTTGATTTGCACTCACTAGCTCATAGTGGCCGCGAGGCATGGGGATTACCGCCTTTGGCTGCAGGTACCTTTCCTACAGCAGTAGGCACTATTGCGTTAGGCATGGGTATTAATGTAGCTCTCTGGCATTCGGTGACCCCAACACTCACGCTGTGTTTGTTCTCGTCCTCTTTCCCACAGCCAACCCAACCCGAGCAGGAGGCAGAGAGTCCTACCCGGGCTCGGCAGAAGTGATCCGGGAGTCCAGCAGCACCACGGGCATGGTCGTCGGGATCGTAGCCGCCGCCGCCTTGTGCATCCTTATCCTGCTCTACGCCATGTACAAGTACAGAAACCGGGATGAAGGCTCCTACCATGTGGACGAGAGTCGAAACTACATCAGTAACTCAGCACAGTCTAATGGGGCAGTTGTAAAGGAGAAACAACCCAGCAGTGCGAAAAGCGCCACCAAAAATAAGAAAAACAAGGATAAAGAGTATTACGTCTGATCCCGAGATCTTCAGTGGACACTTGTATAGAAATAGTCTTCATTTTATCTGAGACATAATATAAACTTATTTACTTTCCTTTTTATGAAGCACATACAAAAGAAGACAGGGAATGCAATCAGGAAGGAAAGACTTTTTAAAAAATAAAAACAAGTATCTTATGCTCTTGTTTTTCAAAAAAAGAAAAAAAAAACAGGGGCCAATAAATTCCCTAACATTCACAGTGTTTTCATTTACTCTGCCTGTCTTTATGTTGCTGGAACATTCCTAAACGACAGTGATGGACGCAGGCATTCATAAAGCAAAGGAGTATTAAACATCGAGGCACAACACAAAAAACAACACAGAACAGAACACACAAAAGAAGCTACCTATGATCCTGGATTTAGCCAAAGCGCTAGTGCTTTCCTGAGAAGTCAGTTAGTCCGATTGCCAGAAGACTGTCATTCTGGGTGACTCGACCTGCAAACCTTTACGTGTTTGCAGCCTGGTGCAACTGGAGCGGTGGTGGGAACTTGGATTTGAAAAAAGTGCTGGCTTTTTTGAAGACTTGTGTAGAATAACACATTCAAAAAGCCCCTTTCTGGTTGTTAAGAGAGGAAAAGAAAAGTACGGAGGCCTTATTTTCAAAAATGTGAAATATAAGGCCCATTTTCACACAAAAATTTCAAAACAAAAACAAGAGGGCATAGATGCAATCATTGGGAAATTTTCATGCACGCTTACTATGTTATTACATATGTTTATATAAAATCCATCTCTGTGTGCTTTCTGGACTGTGATAAGTGACGTTTTATAGCCTGTTGTATAGAAAATGCAAAATATATCTCTACTCTTCAGCCATTTTTTGGTAAATTCAATGTTAGAAGTGTTGCTAAGTATAGGGAGTTTTATGACATCAGAGCAACAATGACTTCAGTTTGTTTGGGTTTTTTTTTTTTTTTTTGCCACCATTATAAATTGCCACAATTACTTTAATTTTTTTAAAAAAAATTACAGTGTAGTGTTTATCCTAAGGAAGATATGTATGAATGTATATAAAAAAACTCAGCCTTTTTTCTTACATGTACAGCCTTCATTCTGTTGCAATTAAGTTTTAGTATCTGTATGAGAGGTGTGAATTAGAAGGTAAAATGTATACATATCGTATATCTTATACTATTTTTGCCCCCAAGTACTCCCGTCCCCACGTACTTTCACATTCGCCATCACACACGTACACACACACACACACACACAAATCCACACGAATCCACCAAATATGATGGGAGACCCAAACATGCATACAGTAGCAAATCTTGCTGACAAATTGAAAAGCAGAAAGGAAGATAGTTGTGCCAAGGTATTGATGGCAAATGGAGGGATTTGCTTCACCGAGATCTTGCTCCCAGGAATCCCCAAGAAGATTTTAGTCCCTAATGAAATAGAACCTTTCTAATCAAATAGAATATCATCGGTATACTGCTGCATGAATACAAACCATTATGTGGGCAGGTTATGGAAGCAAAATTGGTTAATCTACACCTGAACTCTGGCTGTTGCAATGGAAAAGTTTGTTTCTAATAAAATAATATATATATTCTCTGAACCTGATATGCATGATAAACATTTTTGGAAGGTAAACACTTTCTCAACTAGGCAAGTATTTTTAATAATTTCTGATTCTGTATTACTACCCACTTAAAACAATCATTCTCTATCTGTTGATTATTGACTATGTTTTAACATTTCTGGTTTTACGTATATATCATTAAATATAGTTTTAGTTTAACATAGGTAGTAGAAAACAATAGATTATACACTTGTTTTGCACACTGTTTCAATGATGTTCACAGCAATAAATTATTAGTATGAGAAGGTGATACAGAAGAAATGGATTATTAGATTGCAAAGTGATGCTTCCGTAGACATTGGCTGCATTACTTGAACATCTTCTAAAAGAATGATATTAATTTTTGTGGAAGAGATGAATACCTTTACAATTAGCTTTGACCAACAAAGACAAAAAATGTAAAACATCTCTGTGATACTTTAGTTGATGAAAACAGTATCCAGGAAGTGGCCTGGAATTCAGATGTACAGCACTTAAGAAGTATATACAATTTACAACAGATCGACCCTGTGTCTGGTTGCCAAAAAATTGTCGTGTATGAAGAGTCTTAAATTTTTCATGACCCAGAAAGCAGATGGCATAAAACTTAAAATTTAATATCCTTTACTTCTGTTTTAGGTTTCTATCTTGTTTTAATTTGCCAGGTTAAAGAATTCACATGTTTTATCCCCCCTTCTCATTCAGTCTTACTCAGGGAAAGCCAGTGAAATAAAAAGGGAAATATAAAACCACTAATTCATGTATTAAATTTTTTAAAAATTTGTTGCTTTTCCATTTGATGTCTTAAACCAGAATGAGTTTTCTTCTAGAAAGATTATAAAATATGATAGAAAATAAATTGAACAATGGTATTTTTAAGCAGTATATCTATGAAACATGGTGTTTGCATTCAATATTGCTTCCCAGAATAAATTTTAAAATTACATGCAAAGATATAATCTTATATGCATGTGTTACCAGTAAAAATATTTCTACTGTTATTGGCCTACACAATCAAGCAAGGTTTTTCTTTTTTTTCCTGAAAATGGAGAAAGAAAAGAGAGAATCATGAGTTAGGGAGAGAAAATGACTTGGATAAAATCCCCATTATATTCCTACCAAATGTATTGGGATCCATGCAGAGTTTGCCGTTAATAGAGGATTTTACACTACCTGGCATAAATCTGATTACAGTTCTAGACTGTAACTTTTCTGATTGAGTATGCTTCTTTTGTATCCACATAATGTGTTGACTTTTTAAAACAAGACAAATACTTCAATAACATGTGAAGTGGTCAATTCCTAAGACATCGGAGAAAGGCCACAGGACCCTCCCCTTCTAGTGCTTTGTGTGATTGGGTATCTAAGGGGGTTTCTTTGTTTTTTTGTTTTTGTTTCTCTTTTTCTGTTGCAAGGCCAATTTATCCATTAATGGAAATGCTAAGCAAGTGGAATTTACTGTTTTGTTAATAAAATATTTCTTAATACAACTGTGGATTTATTGACTTAAAAAATTACATGCGGCACCACTGTGTGAACAGTAAGGAAACTGTATTGGAAGGGAAGACCTGCCTTATACAAGCAGAGGAAGAATTTGGATTTATTTTTCTGGATTCTATTACTTATTAAACGTCTCTACATTCGTACACTTACAGATGCAACAACTAAATGCATCTTTGTTCACATGTGTTCATCTATCAAGATAGCTGAAACCAGAAACTGCTATATAACTAGTTAAAAACACCATGAAAATGCGGATTTCGTAAATACGTTTTTCTCTTTGAAAAGCAATGGAATCAAAGTTAAGTAAATCTGAGTTTAAAGGCTATCAGGTACTAGCTACAATGTATCTAATGTCTTTGACCCTCATTTTCCACATCTGCTAATTCCAAGTAACAGTAAGAATGTCACAGAGTGAGAAGGATAAGAATGTGGCTAGCACCACTGAGTGCAAATTAAGGGTGGCTACTAGTAACACTGTTATTTTTCATACTAGCTCTGCATAAACATCAATGTTTGAGCAGGTTGCGTCAGTTGAAAAGCAATACAAAAAGAAAAAAGTGTATAAAGGAACATACTAACTTGTTTCTATATATTTATTTTTTTGTAAAGTGCAGTATGTTTTTGGAAATCAGATGACCCATTCGGAAGTTTTAGTCCAATAGTGGGTGGCTGCTTTAGCAACCTGGCTTTTGAAAATAGTTTTCTGATAGAAATGCATTTCTTCTTAAATAGTAAAAAGTTTAAACATAATTGCTTATTCAGCCTTGAGCCTGTATTGTTTAAATACATGAGTTATTTCTTAATACTCATGACTGTTTTAAACCCAAGCAGAGAAACTATCCTTATTCCCTTAACATCTAAATTGAAGGGTGTATAATTTAGCCAACCTCGAAAATGTAGGCATTTCAAAGATGGTGGCTGTATGAAGCCTTTTTTCAGAGAACAGAACAAGTATTCTTAGATTCAGGACCTGTGTGGGCCATAGATTCCCCAGGGCCCAGTGATTAGGTATCAGAGTACTCGCTCCCTCAAACATTTGTAGATGAGCATTTTCCTAGGAAAAAAAGTGTTTCATTAAGTTTATTAAAATCCTCCAAGAACTCCAAAATTCCCAAAAGATTAAACGGATACTGGATATAAACAAACTTTGTTATAAATAATACTGGAGATGAATGGTTCAGTGAATAGTAAGAAGCATCAAAGAGCTAGTGTGCAGTAACTTTAGTATTCGTACTACCATTATAATGTACACGCGAAGTTTCCTTTCCTATACTTAAATATCTATCCATGTAATATTTATGAAAATTAATATTGTTTCATTTTTATAAATTTAACCTTCAAATATGTATTGAGTGTCAGATTATGTAAATCACTTTGTTCATCCCATATATTTCCACTGTTTTGACAAATTTAGTATTCATTAAAAGGCAAACTTCTGCAAGGATTGGAACACTTGTTTTACCACCTTGAAGATAAGCTGTATAAATCCCATATGCAGCAAGGTCTTAGACAACAAAAGCATCCATCTTTAAGTAGGTATAGGTCATGGATATTTGAGATATTAGATTAACTACAAAAAAAATAGACCACCACATATGTGGTTATCTTTTAAGTTTAAACACAAATGAGAAAATAGCTCACATGAGTCATACAAATAAAGCTTCTTTGAAAACTTCTTGAAAATTTTTGTATCAAGGAGGCTGAGTGCCTCTAGAACAACCATGATAAGGACATCTTGTGCTTAGGCAAGTACTTTTTCGATGAACGCTGCTTCTCCAAACAAGATAACAATTCTGGGTGAGGAACATGGCTAGTAAGGTGTTGGCATCTCATGTCCCCATCTGAATTCCATCCTTATGAAAGAAATGATTGTGACTTAAAAGGTGCCACTGAATAACCTTGCTTAAGAGTACAAAATAACCCTTTGGAAAACAAAGTAGAATATAAAGCCACAGTATCAATTCAGTAAAAACTAGCAATAAATAAAAAGTTTCTGCATTCGAGAAGACTGTGTGATAGTTCAGAAGTTTACCATTTAGAAGAATGTGCTTTTGCAGTTAAATAAAGTGATCTTAGTAATGGCCTGTCACAACCACAAAAATTTAGAGCAAGATGGATTAAATCCTAGATTTGAAAATTATTGCCTATGGGACTTTGGTCAATCACTCAATCAGACTAAGTTTATTTAGCTGTAAAAGCAAGATAATGAGACAACCTATAGAAACATGAGGACTAAAAGTCATAATGTACTCAAATGCTTTGCATAGAGTTTCCTATTTCATTAAGAGACAAAAATTAAAATAAAGGTGACCTCTTTATTGGGTAAAATTTAAAGTGTGCTAAGCAGCTGCTAACAGTAGTTATGAAACTATAGACTAAGAACACTTTGAAGGTTCATGTTAATATTTCTCCCAATATATAACAGATGACACTCTATAATAGCCCAGGCAAGCATTGTTCAGCAATATCTAAAAGAAGGGTAACTACTTTGCAAGGCAGTATATTTCATTGTGAGATAATTGTGGTTCCTTGTATCTTGCTCTCTAAACTTACACCTGTTGGTTCTAATTCTTTTAATGCAAAATAGAATATATCCTCTTCTCCTCGAGAGAGCCTTTCCAAACCACCTCCTCCCTGACCCCTTTCCTGGATTTTCTCCTTGCCAGTCTTCACATTCTGCTTTCTTATTTCTCTCAGACTTCACTCAAATTATATGGATTCTAAATTTCTCTTAATCTTTTTTTTTTTTTTTTTGCAGTTTTTGGCCAGGGCCGGGTTTGAACCCGCCGCCTCCAGTATATGGGGCCGGCGCCCTATTCCCTGAGCTACAGGTGCTGCCCAGTTTCTCTTAATCTTAATAACCAGTTTCTGAAACTATATTCCTGACAACATGTGATACAAAGCAACCATAACAATAATTGATGATCAGACAAAATACAATGGATTTTTCACTTTCCTTGATTTGAACTTTATTTCTGTCTGATAATGACACTTAATTTTTCATTCTCTTTTAAAGCATATCATACTTGTGAATTACATGGGATTCATTATCAATGAAAATTATCAGATGTTTTTCTAAGATATGTCTCTTTTATCTTTTACCTATGGAACTTGCCATTGGAATTTAGATGTAGAATTTTACATTTAACAATGAGAATTGTATTGTGTTGAATTTTAAGACTGGGCATTTGAGACATATTCATATCTTGGTTCTGTCACATGATGTCTTAATGTTCACCATTCGTAAATTTTTACATTCATTTAGTTGAAAATTCATTTATTTGAAAAGATATCTGAGGGATGCCTCAAGAGAGTTCTCTCTAAACAATACTTTTTCAACCAGGAGCACTTTTGCTCCCCTGAGAACATTTGGTAATGTTTGAGGTGGAGAGAGCTATTGCTGTCTCATGGGTAAAGATCAGGGATGCTGCTAAACAGCATGTGGTGTATAGGACAGTCCCTGCCCCAGCAAACAAGTATTCTATCCAAGATATCAATAGCCCTAATGTTGATAGGCATAATACATATCAATTGACTAGGATAATACATATCAACTTACCCATGAGATTTGAATGAAAGGCACACAATTGTATCCATCTTGTCTACCAGAAGATCATAAATAAGGCAGTGGTGACCGCCTTGCAATCAGGATACAGAATAACTTCCTCCTAATCTGTTAGTGAATCTGTTGGGAAAGACAATTAGCTTAATTTGTAATGCTGTTCATTAATTTTTAGCACCTCTTTTTCTCAAAAAATCATAAATCATTGTTTAAAACAATTCTCATTTTGACTTCAAGTTCATCAGTGTACAATTTAAAGTACCCTTAGAGTATTACTTTTGTAATCAGGGTCAAACCTAGATCCTTTATTGCTTTAGAGTCATATCACGCTTCCTAGAAATGTTAAGATAGCCAAAGATGTTCATGTTTACATTCAAGTTGTCTGGAAAATAACTGGCCTTGACATGGATAGACAATCTTTGGAAAAAGGAATATGGAAATCATTTATATTTTGCCTACCTGGAGCATCAGTTTTCACTGGGCACCCTTTTTCTTGGAGTGTGACTTTAAGAGCCTTAGGCATACGATTTCTGGCTGCTAAGCCCATCCTAGAATCCCAGTAAGTACTCTGTTATTTCATATCATATCATATCATGATAATTGACTTTTACTTCTATCATCTAATCTTTCTCAGAATGTCCTTCAGAGAGGTGATTGTAAGGAGCACCATAAGGGGAGTAGGCAAATGTGTCAGGGAAATTAAGGAAACCAATTAAGGCTGATTACATGATACCTTACTGTTGTGGGCGATACTACTTGAGAATTCTAGAAGATAACACAATTCACAGTTGTTTCACCTGAGGGCCAAGGAAATTGGAATATTTATCCATTGATTCCTATCAGTCTTAAATAGAGGGCTGCTAGAGGGGAGAGAGGCATGAGTGATAATAACTCCGAAGTACTTTGTGTGGTATTGTAAACTGGCTAAGTTCTACTTGTTCAGAGAAAGCCCCTAAGTAACTACCTTCAAGTGTTTTCACCTGGAAGGCATTGGGTTCTTGTACTCCAGTATGGTGAGGAACTTAGGTGTGCTGCAAAAATTGTCAAAGGACGCTCAAAGCACAGTAAGTTCTTTTTTTTATTCCATTTTTTGATCAACGTAATTTAAGGGTGCCATGGAAGTTTCACTACAAGTTCAAGTGTGCTGTGAGATTTAAAAAAAAAAAAAAAAGGTGAAAAAGTGGGCAAGGTGGCTCACACCTGTAAACCTAGCACTTTGGGAGGCTGAGATGGGTGGATTGCTTCGCCTAAAGAGTGGGAGACCCTGTCTCTGAAAGAGAGTTTGTGGTTGCTGTGATCTGCAACGCCACAGTACTCTATGGAGGGTGACATAGTGAGACTCTTGTCTCAAAAAAAAAGGTTAAAAAACACTGTGCTAGGGTGTGTGAGTGGGTTACCTCCACCTTTGCTACTGTTTCTTATACATCAGTGATTTAGTACTTCTACTTACATTTAGTTTCATGGCTAGTAAAATTGGTTCTGAGCTCAACAAAATCAAATCTTCCAAAGTATGTGATTCCATTCTCAGAGTAGTCTCAGTCACTTCCCCGGGTCTCTACCATGGTTTTCTTAGGACCTCTAGAGTTAGTTTTGTGTCATTTTGCAACATTTTGTACCATAAGTGCAATAGTGTAGGAAGTGTATCCTCTTCTGGGTTTTACTGGGATCATTTATCCCAGTGTCTGTCACATAGAGCAGCTGCAGTCCAATTGCCAGGTAGTATTCTCCAAAAGCATAACCGGGACCAAGGGGCACGCTGTGGCTCTCCTCTGTGTTTGGGAAAAAGCTAATCATGGAAATCATATTCACCTGTTTTGACTGTTTTCCTCACCAATGACTCTCCTTGTTCTACGGTTCCATGTGAAATTGCTCTGATGCTTCCCATTGGCTAGGAGGGAATGGGGGTGGAATCCATCCTTTCCTATCAGTGGAAAAATTAAAGAGATGAGCTGTGAAAAGAATCAAATATTTATTTACTCCATGTTCCCACTTATACTCTTGAATTTTACAGAGTTACAGAGTCAGTAGATGGGCTGGAAGAAGTTGTGCCTTTGGCATCACTACCTGGCCCAGGTGCGCTGACTATGGGCAGGAAGGCAGCAAAGAGACTTGGCCTGTGCCCAGGGGCATTTCCACAGGTGCCCTCTCACCTCTGTACATCCTACCTTCCTGTTTCTTCTTCAACTAATTATTTTAACATCATTCTTCCTGCTCCTTGTGTGACTTGGAAATCTTCATGTTCCCTGGTATAGTTTTGGTTTTTATTTTATTTATTTTTCTTTAGAAAATTTTCCTCTAAAAGTTTACAACCAATAAATGATGTGTCCTGAAGGTTCCCTTCCTTTTCTATTACAAATTTCAGGAGATTTTCTATCCCTTCCATCAATTACTACACCTGTACTTCCCTGTTTCTTAAAATTGACTTTGTTACTTTCCCAGACTTCTCCAAGCAATCTACTTTTATTAAAATGAAACTTTTCACAGGAAATGTAAACAAGTAGAATTTCAACATGTTAGCTCTGTGCCAGTTTTATTTCCCATTCTGTAAAATATCATCCATTCCCCTGCACAGTATCATTTTTTCTTCACTATGCTTTATTATCATCAAATCTCATCACATTTTAATGGTACCTTTACTGGACAAATATTATATATGGGAAATGCCTTGCTTTTGATAACTTCTGATTTTAAAATATAACAATTTAGACTTGTGGATAAGGCTTTGACCATTTTTTTTTTTAATGACAACTGAAGTATGTAGTTAAACTTTTCTACATAGCTTAATAGTTAATGATTATAAACATGTGTGGAGTGCTTTATAGTTTACAAAGGACTGTCATGGACAGATAATATTTCATCAATACAACAACATGATATGTACCTACTACTAAAAATACGTTTCCACAGTCAAAGCTGTGGCCCACCACATGCACACACAGACACACACTGCACTGCTTAATGACAGGGATCGGTTCTAAAAATGAAGGTAGGCAATTTTGTCATTGTGCAAATGCCGTAGTGTGTACTTAACAAAGCTAGATGGTATCCAGCTTTCCCCATCCTTTTTGGCACCAGGAACCAGTTTTAAGGAAGATAATTTTTCCATGAACTGAGAGCATGGCGAAGGTTCCAAGATGCTTCGAATGTATCACATCTCCACTTCAGATCATCAGGCATTCGATTCTAATGAGGAGCACACAGCTTAGATCCCTCACATGCACGGTTGACAGAGGGTTCTGCTCCCATGAGAAACTAATGCCACCACTTACCTGACAGTGGAGATTAGGTTGTGATGCCAGTGATGGGGAGCCAGATGGAAATGCAGGTGAAACTTACTCCCTGGCCTGCGGTTCACCTCCTTACTCCCTGGCCTGTGTGGCCCCGTTCCTAACAGGGCATGGACCAATACCAGTCTGTGGCCTACAGGTTGGGGAGCCCAGGTCTAACCTGCTGCATATGGGGGCTATATGCATTGCTACTAAGCTACAAACCAGTGTGCAGCGTGTTACTGAACTGAATACAGTAGGCAGTTGTAACACAATGGCATTTGTGTATCTAAATATATTGAAACATAAAAAGAGGAAAGTAAAAATATGTTATTACAATCTTATGAAACCCCCATTCAATAAGTGCTCCATTGTTGACCAAAAGGTTGTAATGTAGCATGTAACTGTATATTAAAAATTCACAGACAGAAAGGTTTCAGAAATCACTTAGTGATTTAGGAAGTATTACCAATAAAACAGCCAAATTAACCACCCAGCTTTCAATTATTTTTTTATGCTATGGTTATGAGGCTATGGAGAGTTAACAGAAATTCATGATAATTCAACAAGATCTTTCTAGCTTTATGATGGCAGAAATCATTTCATGGAGCAACTAACAAATACCACAATGTTTCTTTCTTTTGAAGGTTACTAATAAAGGAAAGAAGCGCAAACAGTAACAAATCAGTAACATGAATGTGGGTCTTCACTAGTACAAAAGATGTTAAGGACAGAGTGATGAACCAAAACAACCTAAATGTAGTTATGCATTTGAGTAATGTGTGGGTCATAATGATATTTCTTATAACAAATGCATTCCAATCTATTATCCATTTTATTTTTATAATATTCCTGTGAGGGTGATACAATTGAGATTTATATCTCCATTTTGTCAATGATAACGTTGAAAGCTAGAAAAGTTAAGAAACCAAATGTAAAGTGTGTTCTAGCAATAAATCAATATCTCATGTATTAGGTCATGTATCTCCTGAAACCAGGGGAATTCAATTAAGTATCGTAAATTAGACAAGATGAAGAAGACTTTTAAAGCTCCTTATTTTGTAGATGAAAAAATTGGGGCTTCCATTTAAGAAATGATTTGCATGAAATTATACTGCATGCTAGCAGCAGGGCTAGGACTAAAGCCCAGTTCCCCTGATTCCAAATCCTGCCTCCAGTCTTCCTAGCCAAGAAATAAAGACTCTGCAAGCAGAAAACACAACGCCATCATCACTTTTCCAAACTTTATTTCTTTCCAGTTCTCTGATATAACTCTTTCAGCTGACCTTTCTGTTTATCAGATAAAATTATTACTTTACATTTTGTGGCAAAAGGGCAATGTCTAGCATATAGTGGCTAATTAATATAATTTTTTTTAGGAACAGGCAACACTTTCATCATGACCTTGAAAGTCACGTGTAACAGAGTTTTTATTTACTAAACCATCCCTTTGTTTTCTACTTTTTCTTTAACACATGACCTAGAACTTTTGTTTAAGCCTTTCCACCATTTATGTGGCTTTCAATATTTCTGTTCGTAATCCTCTCAATCCCTAAATTCAGAATTCCTCATCCTCCTTAGTCCCAAAGAGCTCCATGAAAATTCAGTCTTAGTTATGGAGGAATAATTTATAAATACAAAAACTTGTTCTTCAAACAGAAATGAATCTTTTGGGGGGTGGGTACAAAGTCTTGAGCTGTCCCCCTGGGTAGAGTGCTGAGCCATCATAGCTCACCCCAACCTCCAGCTCGTGGGCTCAAGGGATCTTCTTTCCTTAGTTTTTCTATTTTAGTAATCAATAGGTTCGATTTGCTCAGGCTAGTCTCAAACTTGTGAGCTCAAGCTATCTTGAGCTGTATCCACCTGCCTTGGCCTTCCGGAGTGCTAGGATTACAGGCGTGAGCCACTATGCCCAGCCATGAATCATTTTTTAAATGTAAAATGTTGAGATCCCCTTATACTTGACTTGTGAATGACATGGGTTGAAACTTTGAGACTCCACTTATCCCTAGATTTTTTTCAACATTACACCAAATGTGCCCACCTCTCCTACCTACCCTTCCACCATATCCACCTCCTCTGACTCTGCCACCCCCCAGACAACAGGCCCAACACCCCTCTTCCTCCTCCTCCTTAACCTCCTCAATGTGAAGACAGTGAGGATGAAAACCTTTATGATGAACAACTTCAAAATTAGTAAATATATTTTCTCTTCTTTATGATTTCCTTAATAACAATGTATTTTCTCTAGCTTGATTTATTGTAAGAGTATAATATATAACACACAAAATGGATATTAAACAGCTGTTTATGTTAGCAGTGAGGCTTCCTGTCAATAGCAGGCTATTAATAATTAAGTTTTGGGGGAGTGAAAAGCTATATGGGAATTTTTGACTAAAGGGCTGAGGGATTTGGTGCCCCTAGTCCTATCATTGTTCAACTATATATCCTAATTCTTCCTCTTTTACATTCCTCAGTTGAACTAAACTTGTTTGCCTTGTTTATAACATGTTGGCCTGCTTTTCTAACCTGTTATATCTCCACATCAATTTCTCATCATATTCACTTCCCCCATTGCCTACACAAAAACCCAAACTGTAGTTAGTTGTTTTCCTAAAGCCTTTTCAAAGCAACTTCTATTTCTTGCTCACTTTTATGCTCTAATTTAGTAGAAAGCCCATCTGCAGCATCTGTGGTAAGCTGACTGGTCCTCTGTTTCTATCCTGTAGTCTAACTGTTAACATTTTACTGTTCTTTTGAGCTACATACATTAACAATTGCTTGCTAGACATCTAATTCCTTAGGTGTCCCAAACTGACTTTATTATCTTTAGTTTAAAACAAAATGTTGGTACCATTACAATCTTCTAGGGAATGCAAAATGTAGATTATAGAAACATATTCTAAATTATGCCTGAAATTCATAGAGGATGTAAAAAAAAATCTCTTTTCTATATCTATTCAAATAAATCGAACTTCCTACTTGTATACTAAGCCTGGTTAAATCAGAATGTCATTCTTTTTTTGCCTGGACTGTTATAACAACTGTATATCTGATCTCTCTGGTCCACTTTGATCAGCTCTCTTTTCTATCATTAACAAAACACATTTCTGATTACACCACTCTCCTGTTCCAAGAAGGTCAATGGCTCCGTTCTACCTTTGGAATAATGTCCCCATTCAAGTAGAGCTTGCTACCTCTACTCCTGCCAAATGGGGCTGATTTCCCATGGTTGTGCATATTTCCATAACTTTACTCATTTTGATACTTTAGCCTAAAAATCACTTTACCAAGTTTTCTACCAAAAACTACATTATCCATTATCAAGGTCTACTTCCCGAACATTAGTGAAGTTTTCTCTGATCAAGCCAGTTAGAATTAATTACTTCTTCATTCACAAATTTATTGCCTATGCTTCTGTTAATCATTTATTTTATTGTGCTTTATAGGTAGGTGTTTATATATTTTCTCAATTAGATATAAGTTCAATTTTCACCCCCATGGGAAAATTTTATAAATGTGGAAGTCATAATCACTTTCTTCTCCTGTTTATTGTTAGAACATGTTCCTGTCTTTTGAAGGGCATTTAGAGCAATTTTATAAGTAGTTATTATTAATAATATAATTATTTATGAATTACTCCATATTTATATTATGAAAGGTGAGAACATCGCTTTTTTAAAAAATTCATTTATTTGAATTTTTGTGCAGCATCTATGATATGCTATGCCCTGAGCTAGGGATTCAATATATAATTGTGAGCCCACATGGAGTTTACACTGCACTAGAGAAATAAACATTAATCAAAGAAGCACACACAATTTTTGTGTTACAAAATAGATACAAGTACATAATAAAAGATGTTACCCTGAAGTAAGGTCAGGTACCTGGTCAGAATACTCTGAAGTTGAAGTTACCTGGGGAAAGGAGCAGGAAGAGTGTTGCAGGCTAGAGCCCTGTGTCCAGAGAAGCCCTGTGTGTGTGAGGAGGGAAGTGGAAATCAGTGTGGCTGGAGCAGAGTAAAAGAAGAAGGCAGGATGGGGAGGAGCAATTTACAAAACAAGGCTGGATGTTAAATAGCAACTGGATCGTTTTGTCTGTAAGCAACAGAAAATGCAACTTAACCTAATGTATTGAAGAAATGAAATGGCTTATGCAATACAACCACCTAAAGGAGGCTAAACCCATCCTTTACGCATTCTCATCCTTCCACAGCACGTAGCTCACTTTCCAGCACTTGGCTAGGTATGTATGGTTTTGTTATAGATGATCTAGATAGAACTATCCTCCCCCCCTTACTTACAATTGACTTTGCCTAATACTTGACAATAATTTCTCCCATCTTAGAGGTCTATCATGATAGAGAAGATGTCTGACTCTCTTTGGGAATATGGCATTTGGGAATATAGTTAAGAGCCAAGGTTTAAAGTAAATAAATCAGATATACCAAAACTATGCTTAAATGAATATTAATAGTCAAATAGTGCTTAATCTAATAATGAGAATCTCCCAGAAAAAAATAATA
Source organism: Perodicticus potto (assembly GCA_963574655.1). Lineage (NCBI taxonomy): Eukaryota > Metazoa > Chordata > Mammalia > Primates > Lorisidae > Perodicticus > Perodicticus potto. Next base: position 41,953 of record CAUYRH010014290.1, read on the forward strand.
AATATCACAATTGATGGTGTGATATTAAAAATCTGTAGCAAAAAGAATGGTGCTTTTTATCATTATTTTTATTCAAGAATCGAACCATCATGATAAGGTAAGAAAAATGAACATACTATATAAGGATTGTCAAAAGGGAAGGGATTTGTCATTATATGCAGATAATGATAATTTATAATGACAGTAAATTCTGGATATAAAATCAATACACAGAATTTAATTGCATCTCTATACAACAGTAAAGATGGTTTCAATAGCTTCGAAGGGTAAATTAGAATAAACCCAACAAAAGATATGCAAGACTTCTGTGGAAATAGTATGAAACATTTTTCAGAACTTTATAATGGAACTAAAAATTGGCATGTAACATTATTAATGTGTTAGTACTCAGGATGACATATAATTCAATACCACAAAATAATTCTGCCCAAGTTTATCTACAAATTAAGGGCAATTCCAATCAAAATCCCAGGAGTGGTGTTTATTGTTGTTATTGATCTTGATAAGCTGAATCTAAAATCCGTATGGAAAGGGTCAAATATAGCCTACCAGTGGTTCTCAACCTTCCTAATGCCGCGACCCTTTAATACAGTTCCTGTGGGTCACGACCCACAGGTTGAGAACCGCTGACCTAGACACTCCTGAACAAGCAATAAGGTCGACTGACACTCTCTACCAAGAATAAAGTGACTGTATTTAAGACAGACAGGATTGGTGCAAGCATAGATAAATATAGCAATGGAATAAAATAAAGAATCTAACCCACGCACATTAGGAAACAACATTTATGAGAAAACTTGTATTTGAGATCAGAGGCAAAACAAAAGAATTTTTTCTTGAAGAATTGTTAGTTTACACAGGAAAAATAATGAAACCAGGTGTCTACTTTCTATCATATCTAAAAATAAATTCTATTTATTAAAGTTTATGTGTGAAAGTCCAATGGGTAAAATATGTAAGTAATAAAATAGAATGTTATCGTAACTTCTTTATTACTAAAACTTTATTTTAAAAAGAATTCAAAATATTACACATAAAGTGATCGATGAACATATTAAATTATAATGCTTTTTCTTCATAAAATTTTTTTTAAATTATTGAAATGAAAAGATATACCACAGATTAGGGGGAAACCTTTTAATGTATATAATTGATAAAGAATTGATACATGTGAAATATTAACACTTCCAAAGTCAATTTTTAAAAAGTCTATAGACAAATAGGCACTTCACAAAACAGGGAATATGGGTGTCCATTAAGTATAAGAAAAATACACTTAACCACATTAGTACTCAAGGAAACCGACCTAAAACTATGTTCAGATAAAATTTCATGCCTATTGGACTGTAAAAATATGAAAAACTAGATCATACCAAGATGAGGACAGAGGGCCACTAAATATTTATCCACCTCTTATGGGAATGTAAATTTGAACAAACATTTCAAAAACAATTTAGCATTTATTTAGCAAATGTGAAGTACACTCTAATGACCTAATGCACCAATGCATGGGTTTATATTCTCCATACTCACTTGAGATTAGTATGCATGTGATGGGGAAGGAGAAAAGAAGTGGGAATTTGGCACAGGAGAATGCAAAGGAAATTGAACAATTTTTTTCATTAAACTAGATGGTACATACAAGCACACAAACTTATTGTTTACAAACAAACACATTACTACTATTCAGATCATCCCTATCCTCTCTCCAAAGAAAGAGACAGAATGCTTGTAGCATATTCAGTCAAAACCTGTTTGAGGAAGAGACATTGAAACTCATGTTGAAATGATGGTCATGTTCAGCCATGCAAATGGTTGTGCTCAGCCTGAAAAAGCAGGGAAACTTCTGAAGCCAGAAACCAGTTGGCAAGTGGGAAAGCCTAGAGAGAAACAAATTAGATTGTGCAAAGCAACAGTGTAGTGGTTTAGATTTTATTCCAAATGTAACAAAACAAAATCTAGTAAATAACCTTAAGGTCCACAGCTGTAGGAGAAGATGGAGTGGAAACAGTGAAGATGGAAAGAAATGAATTGATTCAAAATGGGGTTAAGAAGTAAAATGTAGCTAATCCATGTTGCTAATGGATTTGATATCAAAGGTGGTGAGGAAAAGAACAAACTAAAGATGATATCTGGGCATTTGGCGACTAAGTAAATGGTATGACCATTTTCTGTGAAGGGGAAAAATTCTAGAGCAGTGTTTTTCAAACTTTTTTTTTAAATCACATGGCACACTTAAATTATATTGATCAAAAAATAAAAAAGTGAAGAAAGGAATATACTTTGCTTTCAACTTCTTTCAGAATAATCTAATTAATGATCCTTAAAATTTTGATGTGCTGTGGCACACCAATTGAACAATCACTGTTCTGGAGGAACATTTCCTAGCAAGTCTCAGAGTTGAATCAGTTGAACTTAAAACACTAACTCACAAGTTCAAGAGGGAGAGAAATAATTCAGGTATTAAGGTCTGGATCTAATTATTTAACACAGGGATTTTTCACACCAGCAGCTCATTAGAATCAACCAATGAACCTTAATGACCTATTAATGCTCAGGCCTTATCCCTGGGTCTTGGATAGGGCCCAGGAATGTTAATTTTCTAATGACTTAATCTACTACTTAATAACATATACACTTATCAGCTTATAAAAACTATGCAGGTGGTTTTAATAGGCACCAAGGTTTTGAGATATATCACAGAAGATGTACCTGCTAGAATGTCTGTAGTAACCATCCATGTGCCCCTTAGGCTATAAACATAGAATTACTCTTTGGTGTATCCTGGTAAATCAGCGAAATCCAGTTGCATGTTATGTATACATGCCCAAACAGCTTAAAATAATATTACTGACATAATGCATATGGCTACTAATATCAGCCATGAGCAATAAGCAGTCAGCAGTCTCCAATCCTTACCTTTCCTATTCCATAACCTAGTTACGGTTACTGTGTCTGGATGTCTTTGCTTTTAATTTGAACAGTAGTTTTAAATTCTTATTATGTATGTACATCTTACCATGCCTTATTCCTGGAGAATAATAACCAACTTTAATAGCTCTCCTTGAAGCCCACACTAAGCCTTGTTCAATGTTGAAACTCAGAAGTTTAAGAAATATTTGACGGTTTGATTTACAGATATTTTCATGAGTCTATTTTGACTCCTTTTGAATTGAACTCACTTGAGCAGTAAAGAAGTACCTTTCATGGCTAAGTTTGAAAATAATATCACTAGTCGCCAAAACAGAGTTCTCATCTTCTATTTTCTTAGAGACTTTATATAGATTTATTTTCCCTTCTCACCTCCTCCCCATTTCTAAAATATAATAATACCACCACAGTAACAGAAGCAATAGTGAAGGCTGATCCTCTTAATTCAGCTTTGGCTTCAGCCAGAACAGATGGTAAAACTTTTTTAAACCAAGCAGTACTTGAGAAGCAATAAATGGAATACTGCGGCTGCTGCAGTTACTTTGAACTTTAAAAAAACGAATCCACATTGAATGGTCAACAAATTCACAAAGTAGCAATGTTGGAGGGTGTGGAGTTTTTGTTCCTAAATAGGGTGTGTGTGTGTGTGTGTGTGTGTGTGTGTGTGTGAGAGAGAGAGAGAGAGAGAGAGAGAGAGAGGTGGTATTTACCCTAGGACACTAAAAAGTGGCTCAAGGACACACCAGTAAATTTAACAAGAATTTAAAAGCTATCAAAACTACCTTTGCCCATGAAAACAAAACAAAACAGAAACCCCAAAACAAACCACTTTCCCCTCTGAGGCAGAAGCAATGACTATGGTAAGAAGAAAAAAAGAGAGACAGTTTTCTAAATTGCCCATTACTACACACCCACCACAAAGAGCTACTTTTCAGGCTTTTTGTCATGAGATATGAGGCTTTTGAGAGCGATAGCTGTGGCCAAGTTTCCCATCACTATTTTTTGCTTTATTCTGTTTTATGTTTCTCTAACTCCAGCCATAATTAGTGCAATGTCTCAACCTGAAACCTCCAGAAATCTGCTGATTACGCAGTTTCCAATTTGAGCTGAGCCAAAAATCTTTCTGAATTTCATTGGAACTTTTCTGCCCTTTGCCACCCAAATCATTTATTTATTTGATTTGATCCTTTTGATTTATTAAAAATGCTGCCACTGGCCTTAGGGCTTCTTGGCAGGAATACAAAATGTTGATGCAATGGTTTAATTAAATCTGGCACAGGGATGAGACAAGAATCTGATAAAAGAGAAAACCTTCTCTTTAGAAAATGCCTGCAAAGAGAAATTTTTTAATCTTGTATTTGGATTTAATAATAGGAAGTCATGTTTACATCATTTCACTAACATCACCAGAAACTGCTTTGGTTTAAGGCTTTCGGTAAAGGCAAAATATGTTTCATTAGAAGTTGATAAACCAAAACCACTACAAATAGCAACGTAAGAAATGAGGCTTAGGTGATCTGGATCAGGATGAAAGTTTCAGAATGTCACCTGTAATGGTGAGTATACAAATAAAGGGTAATGTTGATGTTTCCATGGGGAGAAAAAATCTCTTTCTCTCCATTACTCTGGTTTTCCCTGAATATAATGTTTAAGAACAGGGAGGGCGTGTCCGATGTGATGATTCATCTCTTAAAGATTTGCCTCTACAAGCTGACTAAGGAGCGAGTATGTTCTTTCTGTGTTCTCGACTCCCGTTTCTCTCTTCTTTCCACTTACTGATCCCTTTGTGCCCTTTTGACTTCTGTCCCTCACCTCACTGAGTCCCAGTGGCTGAAGGGCGGTACAGGGCTTCCCTTCTTTCTTTCGCTCCTTATTCAAGCCTTGACTGATACATTATTAAGGTGAAATGGTCAAAACAGAATTATGGGTGTATGCATTCCAGAAATAAGACCATTTTACGTGACAGACCCTTTTGAAGCACTTAGCATATGGGGGTAAGCATGACAGCTTCATTCCCTTTCCTTGTAAAACTTTCATTCTACAAAGCAAGAGACTTCTTATTTCTACTGCATCCTTTTGACTCAACAAAGGGAATGGGTCAAAGATTAAAATTAGGTCAAAGCAATAAGCCAAGCTCTGCTGGGAAGAGAACTGGAAGCTCTGAGCTGCACTTCCTGCCGTAGCACTGTGGGTCGTGTTTCCTCCCCATGGGCTCCAACCCCTCTTTTTGAAGATGCCTTACTTTTCAGAAACCTTGTCCTTTTAATCTTTTTCTTTTCTTTCTTTCTTTTTTTGTAAGTGAAGAGAAATTTGGGGCATTATCTACCTTAAACCAAAGGAAAAAATCCTTTGCACTATGGGGTTTCATGATTGACTTGTTGAGTACTGAGAATTCACCCCTGCTTCGATATTTCTTCTTTTAGTGATTGAAGGAAATCTCTGATGACAATACTACACGCCTGGGGGTAACACCTAAAATCAACACAAAATGCTGCTGTCTTGTGCTAGTTGTGATCAACTCCAGTGATTTTTGAAGAGGAGGGGGCGAACCCAGAAGCTTCAAAATGACTTGTCTCTTTATATGTTGGGGATTCTTGAGTAATCACTGTTCTGACCAGGCGCCCAGATAAGCACGTTGGTCCTGCCCTTCCTCTGGCTGGGAAGTCAGGCAAGGAGCTGAGCCACTGGCTGGCTGTTGAGATAGTCATGCAGAGTGCTCAGAATGTTCCGAGCTATCCAAGCAGCAGCAACTACACTGAGCTTCTTAGGAAGGCTGATGCCAGTGGTCAGGGCTCAGGCACTGCTCTTCAGGATACCAGAGTAATACTTAGCATATACAGCTTGCTTTTCTGTGATCTGGGTGACTCCATTTTGTCTTGAACTCATAGGCCCTTTGTCGAAAAAGTGGAGTTCTAACTTTAAGCAAAGGGAACATCACATACCTATACAGATACTTGGTGTGTTTATTGTTAAAGGTTGCATACGTGAAACCAATGAAAGAGACTAGGACATTTGCTAAAAAGAAGTGACATCGTAATAAATTGCAGGAAAAAGGAAATGAACACAGGAGAATTAAAAGTGCTCTGTCTTAAATATGGCTGAAAGATTCAGTTGACAAGATTTCTTGGTAATATAAAAAACCACTGGGTTAAATCCTCTACTAGAAGAGTGGCAACTTACTTGTTCTACTTCCAGGTCATTTTCAGAGTTGTGCTACAAATTGCAAATAGGTTTATATTCTCAGATGCTTTATGATAGCCATTACTGAGTGAGTATCATTTTATTTGTATTGACATGTAATGAATTTTTAAATAATTTTTTTCAAATATTTAGATTTTTCCTATTTTTTCATACTATGACAGATCATATCATAATCATTTCAGACACTTTTTATTAAATTATTTCCTTAAAATTGATATGTAAGACTAGAAATACTGAAGGTATAAAACTATTAGGTATTGATGTTTATCATTCTATTAACATTTAAAAATATATCAATGTATGCACTCATAAATAGTGAATGGACACTCTCACCATAACCTTGCCATCACTGAGTACTAAAATTGCAAAACTTTTAATTCTGTATCTCATATCATCATTCATAATGCATTTTTAAGCGCCAGTGTGACTGATTTTTCTGTTGTGCAATTCTTCTTTGATAAGATCACCGTGTTTTAATTGTTATTACTGTTTTTCAGTAAAATCTAATATTGCCCATCTTTTTGTAAAATACTCAGACATGACCTCTTAAGAAGATATTACATTATATTTAATCTTGAGGCTATTTAAAATACAACTACTGTAAAATCAAACCCATTCTCAATCATCCAAGAGATTGAATATGCTTCTGTATTTCAGCCTATTCCTAAAATGTGTTTTGAAATCTGTGTTGAAATAGAGATAGCCTGAAATAGCATTTTGGAACTAGGAATCTGTGTTCTTGTTTCTAATTCTGTTCTAATTTTTTGGGCAAGGAGATGACTTCACGTGATGGTTAATTTTATCAACTTGCTCATCCTTGGGGTGGCCAGACTAAACATTACTTCTGGGTGCGCCCCTGAGGAGGGTTCCAGATGAGATTAATATTTGAATTGGTGGACTCATTGAAGAAGAATGCCCTCCCCAATGTGGACAGCCATCATACAGTTCATTGAGGGCCTGATAAAGCAAAAGACAAAGGAAGGAAGAATTTGCCCCATTCACCTTCATCCCTGTCTTCTGGAGCTGGGACTCCTTGTCTCACCCTCTCCAGCCCTAGGACTGGGATTTTGTTCATCTGCTATCTTGGATCTCAGGCTTTGGGACTCAGACTGAACTATGTCACTGACTTCCCTGGATCTCTGGATGACAGATGTCAAATAGCAGAACTTCCCAGGCTCCATAATCATGGGAGCCGATTTCCTATGTATGTGTATGTATGTGTGTAGTGCTGATTCTGTTTCTCTGGAGAACTCTGACTGACATTTCATCCCTTTAAATCTTAGCCTCTTCATCCAACAAATGGGAGAAATAGTCCCTGTATTTCTATTAATAATTTTTTAGGAATTTTAATAATTTGGAGGATACTATTACATGAGACAAGAGAGGGACATATAGAGGATACCAAAAGAATGTATATACATTTAAAAAAGGAAAAAACTGTATTAAATTTGTAATACTCAAGTCACATTTGATTTCTGCAATTACAAAAGGTGCTCAGTGCGATTTGTACTCATCTTTTGTTATCAGTATATATTGAACATTACAATTTTAATACAGGTTTTCCTTTCTTAAAATGTGTAGACATTTTTTGGCACCCTCTGTATATTTTTAAAGTATAAAATATAGGTCAAATAAAAAATACATTAAAGATAACATCAAGAAATTTCTGTTTTGAGAGTCCCCCACATACACACTGGTTAATGGAAAAGGAATGAGGAATTCCACTTAATCTCTACTTTGTTTCCTCATTTAAAAGAAAAGAAAATCATTCTTTGCCCAGTGTCCTGAAAGCTATTGAAGAAACTTAAAATGAATTCAATTTTTTCCCTTCAAGATCTTCTACTTTAGTCGAAGAGATGACACGTGGCCATGGGGAAAAGTAAATAAAAACACTAGGCTGGACATGATAAAAGGGTGACTGTGAATACTGAGAATTGGCTTAAATTAATCCTAAGCATTAAAAAAGGAGTGAAAACAACAAATGTAATGCTTTTATTTTACTTTCTGCCACTTAACACATACAAAGTAAAAACATGTTTCTCTAATGAGAGTTTTCAATTGGAAAAAAGTAAAGGTATGGAAAATAAAGCAGTGCATTAGCCACTAAAATTTAGCAGGGTAAATAAAACTTTATTGTTCATTTTTTCCTAATTAAATTTTATAGATTTCTTAGATGTTAATCAGCACACAAAACATCTGGAATTTTTACTTTCTGAGGCAACAACAAGCAGATTTTAAAATCCAATCGAATTTAGTGGAGAAAAATTGAACTGGAAATTGTTTCTTAATTATAAAGATTTCATGGGGAGAAAAAAAAACTTGAGCTAAATTACAGTGACATAAAATGGTGAATCAATCTATAATTTTTTTTCTAAATTCATTTCTGACTTTATTCAGCTAGGAGGTGATTTATCCTTAAAATAGTGGTTACATCAGGAAAATCTCTAATGCACTATTATTAACCTTCACCAATTTAGGGAATTCCTTCATGGTTTATTCATTCCTGAGCTGAATGGAGTGTCAAACAGAGAACAAATAAATAGAGACACCAAATTATGGACAATTTTGGAGGAAAGTACTGCTATGCATACATATTTCACAGTTTGTATGTAGTCTTCTTTCCCCCTCCTTAGCTTGGGTTTTTATCCTTTCTTCAATCTCTGGGGCCAGTAACCCAACTCTCCTGAGCTAGCCTGTGGAAATATGAATTAATATCTTTTAAAGTCTTTCTCTGTCTCAAGTTAATAATAAAAGAGTACTTCATACCATCTTTCTCAATTCTGCCTTCACGATCTTTCTAAAAGGAACATCTAATTATGACTTACCATTGCTTAAAAATTGTTTCTTTCCAGCAACATGGCATATTATAACTCTTGAAATGCCCATCTGGTTAATAACAAATGAAAATGTTGTGAAGTGCTTAAAAGTCTTAATAAAACACAAATTCTCCAATGACCAAATCAATGAGAAATCATGAACATAGGCATGTAAGACAGCCCGGAGCAAGCCACTGCCCATGGTTACCTTCTAGTCTCTGGGGACCTAGATCTTTAGAGTGTTAGTTTAACAGGCTGCATAGGCAATAGAAGACCAAAATATTTCATGTATAGCCATGACCTCACCTAGCTTACTAAGGGAAAAGTAAGCCATGACCTCACCTTGCTTACTAAGTGAAGATACTCACTAAGGGTAGTGAATATCTCAGACAGAAGGAATAAATTCAAGCAATCTACGTATTGTATAACATAGTGACTGTAGTTAACAATAGATTATATTCTTGAAAAATATGAAAGGAGTAAGTGTAACGTGTTCTCACCATAGAAAGGATAACGAGGGGAGGGAATACTTATGTTAACTAGATTTAGTCATTTCACAGTGTATATGTACTTCACAATGTAAATATACTTGACATTGTACATGGAAAATATGCCTATCAATTAAAAAAATGAATAAGGAAAAGGAAGATCAATAAACAACAACAACAACAAAAACAAATACAAAAATTATACCACAAGGATTATGATAATAAATACTCGTCTTGGCCATGGCTAAGTTCTAAAGAAAGTAAACTGTTTTCCATGTGAATTCATGATCAGCAACCAGCTCAGACAAAGATATAGAATGTTATTCCTAGGTCCTGTGTTGCCTAACACATCCCTAAAATGTAATTTATCGTGATCTCAGGTCAGTAGTGTCCTGCTTAATAGAAGAACCAATGCCAATCCTCCTTAGAAGAACATATGTAAATACTTGGTTTTCCACATCCCATCGGTCAAATTTTAGAAAAATAAAGCTGTAAAACAACAGAAGAAATCAATCTACAATAAACAAAAAAACAGAAGCAAAGCACACAGGTAAACTCAGACATATAAGGACATCTTTTGAGTTGGATTACCTAATTTCAGAATCTTTTTGTTTGTTTGACTTCAAATTAATGTGAAGGGACATACTTTTAGGTTACATAGTGTTAAATTCTCAGGTAAAGTTCAAGTTGTATTTGGGCCCTTCACCCAGGGGGTGTGCTGAACACCCTCACAGTGTGCATCTTAGGTGAGATCCGCCGATGATTGCCAATTGCTTCCTCCCGCCAATTGCCCTCTCTCCACCCACTCCCTTCTCCCTCTTTTCTCTCTCCCCTCCCCATTGCTAGGCTATACCTGTGTCTTATCATTTGTATGGGCTTCTGGTTGTTTACATATTGGTTTCATATTAGTATTGAATACATTGGATTTTTTTTCCCCATTCTTGACATTCTTTACTAAAAACAATGTATTTTACCTCCATCCAGGTAAACATGAAAGCTGTAAAGTCTCTCTATCTTTTCTATGCCTGAGTAGTACTCCGTCATATACATATGGCACAGTTTGTTAATCCGTTCATGGGTTGATGGGCATTTGGGTTGCTTTCGTGACTGGGCAATTGTGAATTGAGTTGCAATAAACATTGTTATGCAAATGTCTATGTGGTAAAATGATTTTTGTTCTTTTGGATAGATACCTAGTAATGGAATTGTGGGATCATATGGAAAGTTGACTTAGTTCTTTAAGAATTCTCCATACTTCTTTACATAGAGTTTCTATTAGTTTGCAATTCCACAAGCTGTGTAGAAGTATTTTTTTCTGTCCATATCCATGCCAGCATCTGCAGATTTGAGACTTTGGTGATGTGGGCTAATATGAGTTCTCTGTAGATTCTAGTTATCAGCCCTTTGTCAGATGTGCAAAAATGTGCAGCCCTTTGTCAAAATGTGCAAAAATCTTCTCTCATTCCAAAGGCTGGCTGTTTGCTTTAGTTGTGGTACCGTTACATGCGCAGATACTTTTTAACTTGATTAAATCCCATTTACTTATTTTGGGTGTTGCTGCAATTGCTGGGGTGGTGGGAGGTTCTTCCTGTGTTTCTGTATTCTGTTTGTTATCATATTATCGAATATTTTTGCATCAATATTTATTAATGATATTGGCCTATAGTTGTCTTTTTTGTTGGGTCCTTTCTTGGTTTTAGAATCACAGGATATTTGCTTCATGAACGTGTTGAGGATTCTTTCCTTCTCTATGTTTGAGAATTGGTTATACAATATAGGTACCAGTTCTTTCTTGAAGGTTTGTAGAATTCTGGTGTAAAACCATCTAGTCCAGGACTTTTCCTTTTGGAAGATTTTGTGTCATTGATGAAGTTTTAGTGCTTGATATAGGTGTATTCAAAATTTCTTTTTTTCTTTCTTTCTTTTTTTGTTTTTTTGAGACAGTTGCCCTCGGTAGAGGGCTACGGCATCACAGCTCACAGCACCTTCAAACTCTTGGGCTTAAGCTATTCTCTTGCCTCAGCCTCCCAAGTAGCTGAGACTACAGGCACCCACCACAATGCCAAGCTATTTTTTGTTGAGGATTTCATCATTGTTGTTTAGCTGGCCCCGGGCAGGGTTCAAACTCACAAGCCTCAGTGTATGTGGCTAACACCATAACCACTGTGCTATAGACACTGAGTGTCTATTCAAAATTTCTAATTCTTTCTGATTGAGAAAGAATCTTTGCTTTGCAAATCTTCCAAATGATTCTTGGGTTTTCAGTTTCATTTAATTCTCCTTTAATTTTGTTTTTTTCTTTCTTCTGGTGGGTTTGGGTTTGGATTGTTCTTTCTTTTTCAGTTGTATGAGGTAGCACATTATGTTGTTAACTTGCTCTCTTTCTGTTTTCTTGATAAAAGCATCTAATGCTATAAATTTGCCTCTCAGTACTGCCTTTGCAGTACCCCACAGGTTTTGATAGTTTGTGGCTTCATTATCATTTTGTTCCACAAATCTAATGATTGCCTTCTTAATCTCATCTTTGACCCAGCTGTCATTCAGCATAAGGTTACTCAATTTCCATGACTTTATTTGGGTATGAAGGTTTCTATTGTTGTTGAGTTTAACTTTTATTCCATGATGGTACAAGAGGATGGAAGGAATAATTTCTATTCTTATCAATTTGTTGAGTTTAGACTTATGTCTTAACATATGATCAATTTTGGAGGATGACCCATGGGCTGATGAGAAGAATATGTATTCAGTTAGGATGAAATGTTCTGTGTATGTCTGTTAAGTCCATTTGTTCTAGGGTCATGTTTGAGTCCATTATTCCATTGTCTAGTTTCTGCTTGGAGGATCTGCCCAGCACTGTGTTAAAGGGGTGTTAAAATCTCCATCTCTCATGGTTCAGGAAGATATCATATTGTTCAGATCATTTAGGGTTTGTTTTGTTTTATGTATCAAAGAGTGTTTAGTTTGGGTGTATAAATGTCAATTATTGAAATTGCTTCATGTTGTGTGTTTCCCTAGGCCAATTTGTGGCGTCCATCCTGTCTTTCCTTATTTTGTTGGTTTAAATCCAATTCTATCTGCAAATAAGATTGCAACCCCTCCTTTATTTGTGATTTCCATTTTCCTGGGTTATTGTTTTTATCCCTCCCTCCAGAGTCTTATTTTATCCCTTGAGGTTGATTGTGTTACTTAGAGACAACACATATTGGGCCTGACATTTTATATCCATTCAGCTAGCCTGTGTCTCTTTAGAGGGAAATTCAAGCCAGTCACATTTATTGAGTGAATTAATAGGTATGGTGGAGTTTTGGTCATCTTGTTTTTCATAGGTCCAGAGCTATTTTTATCCCTTGTGCCATTGTGGAAGCTGGGCTTTGTATTTTTAATTTCTGGGTGTGTTTATTTTGATGATGGACCATTGTGCTGGTCATTATGAAGAATGAGTCTGAGTACTTCCTATACAGCTAGTCTAGGTTATGGCAAATTTCCTCAACATTTGCATGTTAGTAAAATATTTGATTTCTACATCACAAATGAAACTCAGTTTAGCAGGATACAGGATCCTGGGCTGAAAATTGTTTTATTTAGGCAAGTTAAAGGCCAATGACCATCCCCTTCTGGCTTGAAAAGTTTCAGCTGAAAGATACGTGGTCATCCTGATACTTTTTTTCCTTCTTGGGAAGTTTAAAGGTAAATGATCAGTCTCTTCTGGTTTGAAAAGTTCCAGCTTAAAGATCTGCAGTCATCCTCATATTTTTTCCTTTGTAGGTAAAATTTCTCTTACGCCTACATGTTTGCAGGATTTTCTCCTTCATATTGACTTTGGCAACGTTTATTACAATCTGTCTAGGAGATGCTTTGTTTGGAGTCATGCTGGGGTTCTGAAACTAGCTACAATTGAAATTTCTGTGCCTCTCACAATGCTTGGGGATTTCTCCACCACAATGTCTTGGATTCCAGCATCAGTGCTTTTAGGACCTCTTCTCCTCCAGGAATCCCTACAGTTCAGATGTTTGATCTTTTAGAATAAGACCATAACTCTCTCAGGGAATTGAAAGAGACATTCCAGAAGCTTTGAAACACAGTAGAGATCCTCAGTAATAGAGCATAACCTGAACAAGAAATAATTTCAGAAATTCAAGACAAGACTTTTGAACTATCCTAATCATTCAAAGAGGCAGAAAAAAAGTAGAACATATAAAGAGTTCAAATTCTCACATTATCATAAAATATAGAACAGGAAAAATATGTAAAAAGAGTGAAAAATAAAAACCTAGATGATATGAGTTTTTAAAAATGACTGGATGCATTAGAAAAACAATAACATAAAAATTTTAGAAATGAAAAATATGTACATAAAATTGTAACTATCTAAAAAGAAGGTTAGTAAACTACAAACTAAATATGAAGAAATTATCCAGTATACAGCAGAGAAAAAGATAAGAAAAATACAATACAGAATTTAAAAGACAGTTTAGGAAAAACAAGAAGGCAAAACCTATGTCTTTTTCAGGGATTATAATGAGAAACACAACCTTGTGAATGTTCATGATTCACAAAAGTTTCAGCTGAAAGATATGTGGTCATCCGGATACTTTTTTCCTTTTTAGGAAGTTTAAAGGTAAATGATCAGCCTCTTCTGGTTTGAAAAGTTAATTTCTTGCTTCTCTGACAGAATAGACCTGTGGGGCAGGGCATCTTGGAGCAGATCTGTGGAATGTGGTGCTCACATGCACAGGCTGGGGTAGCCAAGGGGTGGGGTACGTGGGCGTAGAAATAAGGGGGTCTATGGCAAGCACAGGAAATTTACATTCATTTTTATTAAGGTATAAATGAAATTCAATATTTCTTCAATTATTCATGTAGAAAACAAATCATAACACTAATACCAGGATTTGTCACCGTGAAACATGACTACTATCTTTATATCATTTACAGTGCTGCAGATGTCTCAATATACTGTTTATGTTAATCATTATGCACAAACTATAATAGTTCTTAGATCCTGGTTAATACTGGAGCTTTGTTTTGTCATGTTAGTTAAGATGTAAATATGTTGATATTTTACAAATTCATTTGCTTTCTTTTGTAGTCCTATATTTCTTAACCAAGCACTTAAAAATATATGTATTTAGGTTGGGGGCCAAGGTGGCAGACTAAAAGCAGCTGGCATAACACCACTCTCATGGACAGGTTTGGAAGTAGTGAATAGACAGCTAGTTTTGATTCAATCATTGGAGCAAGAGCTCTGGGAATCCATGGAGAGGAGGCAGGTGTGAAGTGAAGAAGATAGAAGTGGGATGAGCTGCTCAGCAAGACGGGAGATAATCAGGGAAGTTGCCCATATGTGGGAAAGGAACAGATGAGAAAATGCCAGGCTCCAAGCTTCCCCTGAGGAAACTGTAACAGAGTGTGGGAAGGTCTCTAATCTCAGCAGGCCTCTGGACTGTTACAGAGGTCTGACCAGTAGGCTGTGCAGCTGTGTTCTTAAAGAGAGAAGGGATAGCTGGCTTGTGAGCTCTGGGCATGCAGCTGTCACCATGGCAATATCTCAACCAGAGTGCTTCTTTTGTCTATGAGTTAGATCTGTGATTGCTACCTCCCTCTTGCCCCTGCCAAATGAGGAAGAAATAGGGACTCACAGAACTCATTTCTCCCTGTGGGAATGTGGGGGTTCACTCCCATTGCTGCTTCCACCACTGCCACCAGGGACCTGTGCAGAGCAGGAGACCATGGGGCTGGCACCCACTAGTGTGACCTGGGCAATCTACTCAATTGCACTTCCCACAGTACCCAGGTAGAGCACACATCCATAGCCCTGGTGCTCACTGCCCACTGCCAGAGAAGCTGTCTGAAAGGCCCCGAGTGGCCTGAAAATCAGTGCAGCTCTGGCCTTTGCCTCTGGAACACTGCTCACCATGGACCCATGCCATCATGCACAAGTGCACTGGGAGCCATGTTCTGCAGAGGTCTGGCTACGCCCATGTACCGCACCCCTTGGCACCCAGCCTGTACATGTGAGTACCACATCCTGCAGATCTGTCCATCTCACATACAGATGCCCTGCCCCACAGGTCTGTTCTGTCAGAGGTCCCTGTTCCACTGCTGGCATCCCTAGCATCAGGAGCCTGCTCCATCCCATGCCCTTAGGGCCTTCAGGGATGCTATTTCTTAGGCCCCTGCTGTGTCATACCCATACCCAATAGAAACCTCACCTCCTCCACATGGCTGGCACCTTGGCTGCCTTGCCTGCACACATGTGTACCATGCTCAGTGGGCCTCCTTCATCCAGTGCACATGCACTGTCCTGTTGGCCAGCCCTACCTTGTGTGCACACCTGGCACCAGGGACTGACCTTACAAAAGTGGGCCAGCAGCAACCACAGTATAATAAGGGAAACATAGCAGAGCAGTAGGAGTAAAGGCTGACAGTGTATCCTCCCTGCTCCTACATGATCAAGTTTCCAAATCCAGGGGCCCATCCCAATCTTCGTCAAGCAGTTGAGTCCCCAGTAGTGAGGAACAAGTCTACCATATCTGGTATCTGTTTTGAGCAGAGAGAAGTGACTCCAGATGAGAAGGAATTAGCATAAAAACTGGCAACATACCCCATGATTGCATTAATGTACACAGCTATGATTTAATAATTAAAAAAAAAAAAAACTGGCAACATGAAAATACAGTCTATCTCAACACCCCTAAAGGATCAAAATAGTTCTCCAGTAATGAACTCCAACCAAAAGGAAATAGTTGAAATGACAGATAAGGAATTCAGATAATGGATGGCAAATAAGATGAATGGAATGGAGGAGGTAATAGAAAACCATCTTAAAGTAAAAACAATGACAACAAACAATTCAGGACATGAATGAAAAATTCACTAAGGGGACAGAAAAGAGAAAACATAACTTCAAGATTTATCTAGAGAATTTCAAAATACATTATAAAACTTTGAACAGTCTAGTCCAAGCAGATGAATGAATTTCAGAGCTCAAAGACAGGTTATGAAGTAATCAGCTCAGTAAAAAAGGTGGGAAAAGTAAAAATGAACAACCAAGGAGAGAAATATGGGATTATGTGGATGAGCTAAAATAAGAATTATGGATATCCCTGGGGGAGAATGATAAAAAAAATAAGCATGGAAAACCTATCTGAGAGATTAATAGGGGAAAACTTCCCTGGTGTTACTAAACGTTTAGAGAGCCGGGTACAAGAGATTATCTGGAAGGTCAGAAGATTGATGGCAAGTAGGACATCACCAAGACATATTGTCATCAGCCTGACCAAAGTTAAAGTGAAGAGAAAATCCCACAAGCTATGGGACAAAGCTGACAAGTTATTCATAGAGGAAAAGCCACTGGACTAACATCATACCTCTTAGCGGAGCTAGAAGGCATTGGGGTCCCACTTACAGTTTTCTTAAACAAAATAACTGCTAGCCAAGAATTTTATATCCTGAAAAACAAAGTTTCATAAATGAAGGATAGATAAAGTCTTTCCCAGACAAGCAAACACTATGAAAATTTGTCATCACTAGACCTGTCCCACAGAAAATTCTTAAAAGTGCTCTCTCTATACATGGAAAAGAATAACTGATACTCAACAAGAGAAAAACACTCTAAAGTTAAATCTCACATCTCATATAAAACAGAAACACAAGGAGGAAAACAAACCAACTAAGTTTCATTCAACATGATGAGAACAATATCTAAAATACTAACACTGAACATTAATGGTTTTAACAATCCACTTAGAAGTTATGGACAGGAAGAATGAATGAAAAAACACACCTCAGACTTATGCTATGCCTAATAAACCCATTTAATTCATAGATACTCCTGGACTTATGGTAAAAGAATGCAGAAAAGATTCCATACAAATGTAAACCAAAAGCAAGCAGTAGTAGTTATTCTCATATCGGATAAAATAGACTTTAAATCAACAATGGTAAAAAAGTAAAAGGTAACCATTATATTGTAATGATAAAGAGGGTCATTCAGCAAGAAGATATAGCAATTCTAGATAAAAAAGGGTGACAAAAAGGAAAAAAATGTATTAAAATTGTAATACTCCAGTCACATTTGACTTCTGTAATACAAGAGATACAAGATAAAATATACAAGATAGAATGTTATCAGTATATATTTTGAGTGTTACAATTTTAACATAGTCTTTTTCTTTCTTGAAATACATATATGTTTTTTGGCACCCCCTATATATGTGCACCTCCCCTATTCCTAAATATTACTAGATCTAAATGAAGAAGTAAATAGCAGCATCATAATTACTGGGGACTTCAGCACTCCACTGACATATTTGGACAGATCATCAAGG
This sequence comes from Perodicticus potto, assembly GCA_963574655.1. Classification (NCBI taxonomy): domain Eukaryota; kingdom Metazoa; phylum Chordata; class Mammalia; order Primates; family Lorisidae; genus Perodicticus; species Perodicticus potto. The sequence goes on from CAUYRH010014290.1 coordinate 59,719, forward strand.
TAGAAATGAACAAAGAAACATTGTACTGAAACAGGACCCCAGAGCAAATGGACCTGACAGACATCTACAGAACATTCTACCAGAAAACAGCAGAATATATAATATTCTCATCAGCAAATAGGAAATTTTCCATGATAAACCATATGCTAGCCCATAAAACAAGTCTGAGTAAATTCACAAAAATTGAAATCATTTCATGTATCTTCTTAGATCACGATGAAACAAAACTGAAATTAGCTCTAATGGGAGCTCTCAAATCTATGTAAAGTCATGGAAATTAAACAACCTGCTGCTAAACAATCCCACAAATTGGGTCACTGATGAAATTAAAATGAAATCCAAAGATTTTAGAACTTAATGACAATCATGCAAACTGTATCTGTTGGATACAGAAAAAGTAGTGTTAAGAGGGAAGTTCATAGCCTTAAATACTTCAATCAAAAAGACAAAAAGCTTACAAATTAATGATCTAATGTAACACCTCAAGGAACTAGGAAAAGAAGAACAAACGAAACCTAAAGCTAGCAGAAGAAAAGGAATCATCAAACTCAGAGCAAAACTAAACAAAATGGAAGCAAACAAAAAATAAATAGGCTCAACATAACAAAAAGTTGGTTCTTTGAAAAGATAAACAGAACTGATAGAACTCTAGCTAGATTAACCAGAAAGAATAAAAAGGACTCAAAGAAGATCAATCAGAAATGAAAAAGGAGGCATTACCATTGATACCACAGAATAAAATATCATCCATGACTACTATGAAAACTTCTACATACACAAATTAGAAAATCTAGAATAAATAAATAAATTTTTGCAAACACATGATCTCCCAAGCTTAAATCAAAAAGAAATAGAAATTCTAAACAGACCAATAATGAGTAATGAGATTGAAAGAGTGAGAAAAACTCTCATGGCAACAATAAAAAGCCTGGAGCAGATGGATTCTCAACTGAATTCTATCAGACCTAAAAGAACTGGCACTTGTCATATTAAAAGTCCTTCAGAACATCGAGAAGAAGGGAATCCTCCTCCTTAACACATTTTTTGGAGCCAGTATTACCCTGATGCCAAAGCAAAGAAAGGACAAAAAGAAAACTGGGAACAAATATCTCGTATAAACATAGATGTAAAATTCCTCAAAAAAAAAAAAATCCTAAGAAACTGAATTCAATAATATATTTTTAAGAAATCCATCATGATCAGTGGGATTTATCCTACGGATGCAAAGATGGTTCAATATATGTAAGTCAACAAATGTGATTCATTAAATAAACAGAAGTAAAAACAAAGAACATATGATCATGTCAGTAGAAACAGAAAAAATCATCCAATAAAATCCAGTGCTCCTTCCTGATAACAGCCCTCAACAAAGTATGCATAGAAGGTCATAGTAATGAAAGTCATGAAAGTCATATCTGTAAAATTGCCATTCTAATGTAACATCTCAAGGAACTAGAAAAAAGTAGAGCAAACCAAACCTAAAGCTAGCAGAAGAAAAGGAATCACGATTCTCAGGGCAAAACTAAACAAAATAGAAACAAAAAGAATGCAAAAGCTCTACAAAACAAAAAGTTGGTTCTTTAAAAAGATTAATAAAAGTGATAAAACTCTAGCTAGGTTAACCTTTAACTGTGAAAACCAACATCATAGTGAATGAGAGAAAGCAAAAATCATTCTTCCTAAGCACTGAAACAACACAAGGGTGTCACTGTCACCAATTCTATTCAACATAGTATTGGAAGTCCTAGACAGGGAAATCAAGCAAAAGTAAGATAGAAGGGGCCTCCAAAGTGGGAAATATCCCTGTTTACTTGATGAGATGATGTAATACGTAGAAAATCCTAAAAATGCTACCAAAAGGCTCCAAGAATTGATAAGTAAATTCAGTAAAGTTTCCAGTTACAAAATTAATGTACACAAATTAATATAATTTCCACACACTAATAATAAGTATTTAATTGAGAATTAAATACCGTTTACAGTAGCTACAAAGAAAACAAATGCCTGGGAATATACTTAACTGAGGATGTGAAAGATCTCTATAGAAGAACTACAAAACACTGATGAAAGAATTTAGAGATGACATAAACAACCGCAAAAATATCCTATGCTAGTGGATTGGAATAATCAACATTGTTAAAATGTTCATATTGACCAAAGAGATCATATTGCACAGAATCCATGCAATTCCCATTGAAATTTCAATATCATTTCTTATCTAGAAAAAGCAATTTTAAACTTCATATGGAACCAAAAACTACCCTGAATAGCCAAAGCAACCCTATGCAAAACCAACAAATCTGAAGGCATCACATTACTTAACTTCAAAATACACTACAAGGGAATAGTAACCAAACCAGTATGGTACTGGTGCTGGTAAGCATACACATTAATCTATGGAATAGAATGGGTAACCCAGAAATAATACCATGAAGTTATGATCAAATGATTTGTTTTCTTTCTTCTTCTTCTTCTTTTTTCTTTATTGAGTCAAATAGACATAGATCATGAGTACATTTATGCATATGTGGGGTACAATGTGTTGATTTTCTTTATATACCGTCTGATGTGGTTATATCAAACTCATCAACATAGCTTTTGCCTCATTTACTTGATATTATTGTGTTAAGACATTTATGTTCTACACTTAACACAGAGTCTCACTTTGTTCCCCTTTGTCACCCTCGGTAGAGTGCTGTGGTGTCACAGCTCACAGCAACCTATAGCTCTTGGGCTTAGGCAATTCTCTCACCTCAGCCTCCTGAGTAGCTGGGACTACAGACACCTGCCACAACACCTGGCTATTTTTTTGTTGCAGTTTGGCTGGGGCCAGTTTCGAACCCGCTACCCTTGGTATATGGGTCTGGCGCCCAACTCACTGAGCCACAAGCACCACCCAGACCAACTGATTTTTGACAAATATCATACACTGGAGAAAAGATGCCCTCTTCAATAAATGGTGCTTGGAAAACTGGATAACCACATGTAGAAGAATAAAACTAGATCCCTATATCTTACTATATACAAAAATTACTCAGGATAAATCAAAGACTTAAATTTAAGACCTGAAACCACAAAGATTCTAGAATAAAATGAAGGAAAAAATTTTCTAGACATTGGCCTAGGCAAACAATTAATTAAAACCTCCAAATCTTATACAGCCACAATGACAACAAGAACAACAACAACAAAATGGAACTTAATGGAACCAAAAAGTTTCTGCATAGCAAAGGAAATATTTAACAGAGTAAATAGACAATCTACAGAATGAGAGACTATATTTGAAAACTATCCAACAAAATGCTAATATCTAGAATATACAAAGAACCCAGACAAATTAACAAGAAAACAAGAAATAACTCTTTCAAAAAGTGGGCAAAGAACATGAAGTGACTCTTCTCATTTTTAGATAGACAAATAGCTAATAAATGTATTTTTAAAATGCCCACCACTAATTATCAGTGATTAAATTAAAACTACACTGAGAGCCCACATTGATCTTGTCAGAATCATCATTTTTAAAAAGTCAAAAATAATAATTATTTACACGGTTGCTGTGAGTGGCAATGTAAATAAGTAAAACGACTATGGAAAGCAGTACAGAAATCACTCAAAGGATTAAAAGTAGACCTACCATTCAATACAGCAATCTCACTACTGTAGACCTACTCCCCTAAAAAGAAGTCATTTTACAAACAGACACTTGTATCTGAATGTTTATCACTGCTCAATTCACAATGTCAAAGATATGGAATTGACCTAAGTACTCATCATCTGAGTGTATAAAAAATGTGATATATTCATACTATGGAGTACTACTTACCCATAAAAAGGAACAAAATAATGTCTTTTGCAGCAGTTTGGATAGGACTGGAGACCCTTATCCTAAATGAAGTATCTTAGGAATAGAAAAACAGATACCACATATTCTTGCTTATAGGAGGGAGCTGAAAGAAAAATATATATGTCCCTAAAGAGCAGTAAAGGATATTGGACACTAAACAGCTGGGAAGTTGGAGGAAGGTAAGATATAAAAATCTACCTGTACAATGTACATAACTCTGGTGACCAATGCACTGAACGCCCTGACTTCACCGTGATACAATTTTTCCACATAACAAACAAAACTTGTACTGCGCAGCAGCATTGTCATATTATTTTTTTAAATATAACGATATAGTAGGAACTCCATAATTGATCACCACATGTTGACCTAATTTTCATAGACCAGACATGCACCACATATATATATCAGTAGAGTAGGCCTACTTCCCTATGGTGACCACTTCCATGTGTTGACCAGTTTGCTATAGTCCCTTGGGTGGTCAATGTACAGAGGTTCTACTGCATTGCTATTTAAAGTTGTCTTCAGTCCTCACAAGCCTGCCAAAGGAATCCATTACAAAAACAAAAAATAAATAGAAATCTTTGTCTAATTAGAGCTCCAGAAATATACACTGGAAAGAATGGAATACATAATATTGAAAGAGATTCAAAGTTGAGAACTTTCCAGCAGTTTTGAAAAACATTAATACTCAAATAGAGGAATAAATTCCAAGTTTCTAGATAAATGAAAGCAAACACTGTAAAATACTGAATATGAAGAGAAAATATTTGTAACAGCCATAAGGAAAACACAAAGAATTGAAAACCAAATGATAACAGATTCTCAACTTGAGAGTAGACACTTTTCCCATTTTTAACTTAAGATACATGAAGAAATTCTGAGAAACATTCACCCAATTTAACTGCAATTTTTCAAAAGGTTTTAATGCAACAAGATGATTCTGTATCTATTACAGTACAACAGGACGATTTACCTTCTTTTTCATGAAAACTAAAAAACTGAACTTAATGTATTAAACAAGGATTTTTATATATTAAAAAATATGCCACTTTGGACAATGGTCCCTGAAAGAAAAAAATACATTGTAGAGTGACAACATCACCACAGTGCCAGACGTTAAAAGGATTAGAAAGAATAATACAGGGTTAGTATGAACAAATCTATGCTTACAAATTTGATGATGTAAATGAAATGGAGCAAGTCTTCAAAAAAACACAATCTTCCAAAACTCACACAAAAAGAATTAGACAAGATGAATAGGATTTTATCTATTGAAAAAAAATTGAACCAATAATTAATAACCTTAGAAAGAAGAAGGCACTATAGCCAAATGATTTAATGGTGAATTCAATAGCATTAAGTTAGAAATTACACCAGTATCCTACAATGTTTCATAAAAGATAGAAGCAAAAGTAATTAATTCTTTTTTAAATTTATTTTATTTTTGTTTTTTACCTTGTTTGAAACTAGCCCCTGCAATATGTACCACACTACAACAATGTGAGGCCAGCTTCAGTATTACTTTTCCTCCTATGACCACCAAGACCAGTGTTCAGATGTGATGGGAAAGGGAATATGAAGGGTAAGAGGAATTAATTCTTAATAACTCATTTTGTGAGTCCATTCAAAATTTTTCCATACCAATACCAGGTAGAGACATTATAAGGGAAGATAAGTATAGAACAACATCTCTCACAAAGACGGGTGCAAAAATTCTGGACAAAATACTAGCAAACTGAATCCAACAATGTATAAAAATATATACCACAACCAAGCAGATTTTATACCAGGTATACAAGGCCAGTTCAACATTAAAATGTCAGCCAATTTAAGCCATCACATCAACCGGCTAAAGAATACAAATCATCTGATCATACGGATGGATGTAGAAAAAACATTTGACAAAATCTACCACCTATTCATAATAAAAACTCTCAGGAAACGAGGAATCTGGGAGAACTTCCACAGTTGAATAAACAGCATCTACAAACAACTATAGTTAGCACCTGTACTTAATGGTAAGAAACTCCAGACTTTCTTGTTAAGGTCAGAGCAAGGCAAGGATGTCCCTTCCCACCACTTCTGTTCAACATTGTACTGGAAATTATAGGTAAGGCAATAATGCATGAAAAGGAGAAACACATTATCTAAATTGGTAAGAAAAAATAAAATTAAGTTTGTCTATAGATGACATAGTTGTCTATGTTGGAAATCTGAAGAAATACATAAAAAACAATGCTTGGAATTAATATGCAATTATAGGTTGCAGAATACAAGATCAACTGCTTTCCTGTGTGTCATCAGTAAATAAGTGGACCTTAGAATTAAAAATACTTTATCATTTACATTAGTAATGGAATAATTATATATAACTCCAACAAAATATGTGCAAGATCAATATGAGGAAACCCACAAAACTCTGACAAAGAAAATCAAAGAACTAAATAAATGAAGATATAGCATTTGTTCATGGATAGAAAAATACAATATTGTCAAGATGTCAGTTCTTCTCAGCTTAATCTATTGGTTCAATGCAATCACAATCAAAATCCCAGCAAGTGATTTTGTGGATATTGACAAACTGATTCTAAAGTTTTTATGGAGTGCCAAATACTCGGTAAGGTAGAAGGACTAATATTACTGATTCAAAGATGCACTATAAATTTTTAGCAATAAAGACAGTGTCATATTGCTGGAAAAACAGATAACTAAATCAATGGGACAGGATAGATAGCCCAGATAAACTCTAAACACAGTCAACTGATCTTTGGCAATACAATAAAGATAGTCTGTCCAACAAAAGGTGCTGGGACAACCAGGCACCCACACACACACACACACAAAAAAAAAAAAAAACACAGACCTCACACACTTCACAAAAATTATTTCAAAATGGATCATAGATCTAAATGTAAAGTTCAAAAGTATTAAAGTTCTAGAAGATTACATAAAAGAAAACCTAGATGGCTTTGGATATGACAATGGCTTTTTAAATTCACCAACAAAGACATGATCTGAGAAAGACATAATTGATAAACCTGGCTCCATTAAAATAATAAAAAAAAACCTTGCTTTGCAAAAGACACAGTCATGAGGATGAGGCAAGTCACAGATTACAAGAAAATACTTGCAAAAGGTATATCTGATAAAAGACTGTTATCCAAAATATACAACAAACCCTTAAACTCAACAATAAGAAAATGAACAACCAAATTAAAAATAAACAAGGGATTTTAACAGACATTTCACCAAAGAAGATAAACAGATGGTACATAACCAAAAGAAAGGATGATATCTCATTAGAGAGAGGTAAATTGAAACAATAATGAGATCCTGCTGCATTCCTATTAGAATGCCCCAAGTCCAGAATGACAACTTGAGAATGTGAAGCCACATAATATCACATTAATTTCAGATGGGAATGCAAAATGATCCAACCACTATGGAAGACAGTTTGGGAAGGTTTTTATACAACCAAACATACACTTACCATACAATTCAGCAATTATACTCCTTAGCAATTACCTGAAGTACTTGAAAACTTATGTCCACACATAAACCTGCACACAGATGTTTATAGCAGCTTTATACATAATTGCCCAAACTTAGAAGCAACTAAGTTGTTTTTCAGTAAGTGAATGGATAAGTAAACTGTGATATATCCAGTCATTGAAATATTATTCAGCATTAAAAAGAAATGCGCTAGCAAGTCATGAACAAACATAGACAAAAAAATGCATATTACTAAATGAAAGAGGCCAGTCTGAAAATGCTACATACACTATGATGCAAACTATATGATATTTTGGAAAAGACAAGACAATGGGGACGGAAGAAAGGTCATTAGCTGCCAGGGTTTGTGGACAGGTAGTGGTTGGATTGGAGATGGGTGAATGGATAAGACAAGGAGCAAAGGATTTTTTAGAGCAGCGAAAATACTTTGTATGCATACCACACACTATAATGTTGCATACTTGTCATTATACGTTTGTCTTTGTCCAAAACCATGGCATGTACATCAAGGGTAAATCCTTTCCATTGTAAGCTACAATGAAGATTCATCCATTATAACAAATCTACCACCCGGATGTGGACCATTAGTACTTGAAGGAAGCTGGGCATATGTGGGGGGACGAGGATATATGGAAACTATCTGTACTTTTATTTCATTTTATTGTTGGGAACCTAAAACTACTGTAAAATAGAAAGTCCATTTAAAGAAGGAAAGAAACTGGCTCAGCACCCGTGGCTCAAATGGCTAAGGCGCCAGCCACATACACCTGAGCTGGCAGGTTCGAATCCAGCCTGGGTCCGCCAAACAACAATGACGGCTGCAACCAAAAAATAGCCGGACGTTGTGGTGGGTGCCTGTAGTCCAAGCTGCTTGGGAGGCGGAGGCAAGAGAATCTCTTAAGCCCAGGAGTTGGAGGTTGCCGTGAGCTGTGATGCCACAACACTCTACCGAGAGTAATAGCTTGAGGATCTGTCTGAAAAAAAAAAAAAGGAAAGAAACCGAACAACACAAGTGAGTCCTGTAACCACTGCACCTACATCTGAAGAGCATGTCCAGGCCACAGTGCAGCGAGGGGAGACCCAAACACAGAGGGGAGAAATCTCTCTGGATTGAGAAGACAGTTCAGAGAAGCCAAGTTGACTTGAGTTTCTGAGAAAACTAATGGAGAGGAAAGTGCTAGGCAGGGTGAAGGGATCTATAGATCTGCAGAGGGGGTCCATCAGATATGATACTTCAGACTGAAGGCATAATTACATGAAAAAAAGAACTAATGCCAGAGGGGAAAGGCATTAGGAAGAGGCAGGTGGAGAAATCTTCAGTTATCATATAGTCCCAAGTTGACATTCCCACCAGCCAGCATGAAAGACCTTCACGAATAAGAATTCTCCAAGAGGTATCACCTAAATAGTGGCATTAAATTTGCCTTAGATCAGTGGTTCTTAACCTTTCTAATGCCGCCACCCTTTAATACAGTTCCTCATGTTGTGGTGACCCCCAACCATAAAATTATTTTTGTTGCTAATGGCTGGGGGTCATCACAACATGAGGAACTGTATTAAAGGGTGGTGGCATTAGGAAGGTTGAGAACCACTGCCTTAGATTAAAGCTACCCTGACCCTACCTACATAAACTTTAAAACAAGCCTCAAAAAACTGATGGAAACTTAACTACAGTTCTAAAAATTAAAACCAAATTTCTAAAAAATTCAACAAATTCATCACCTGAATGCTGGCATTCAATAAAAACAATTCTAGAGATGCAAAGAAGATAAATGTAAGTCAAAGATAATATAAACAGAACAAGAAAGGTGCAGATGATAAAATTAGCAGATGAGGACTTTAGATATTATAAATATATTCTATAAGTCTAATAAGACCAAGGAAAGCACAAGATAATGAAAAATGTGTAATGTCTTTTTAAAAGTTACAAACTGGACTTGAATAGGTAAAAAATAACATATCTGAAAAGAGGAATATGCTGAATGATATTAATGTCCCCAGGCATCTGTGCATGACAATCTTTCCATGGAATATGTTCCATCAAGACTCAACTCAAATATCACGTGTTCAGGGAAGCTCCTCTGGCTTCCCCAGCTCTGATACCCCCATCATATATGCATTCAGATGGCCTGTTGACTTCTCTATTTTCCACCCTAGACTATACGCTTCTCAATCGAAAAGACTGCTGTTCATGAAGTGATGACACTAACTAGGTTTTAAATAAGTGCATATTGAGTAAATAAATAAGTTAATTCATTAAGGTATAGAACATTGGTCTATAGGCTTAACGTTTTAAGAAAAGGGTTGAAAAAAAAAAGAACAAAAGAAGAGGGTTGAAGAAGATAGTGAATTTCAGAGATATAAACATTAAGAGAACAATGGAGTATAAATAAAAGCTAAGAAGCAGGAAAAAAGTGATAGGGGATTGGGAGAACAGAAAGTGGAAAGTTCACTGGGGAATAACTGAAGAAAAGATTGTGAAGTAAAAGTGGTTGAGAATTGAAAAATCCTCATTCTGAGAACCAAAGTTGTATAAATATTTAATATCCATCTTCTATTCCTAGTTGTGAGTTCTGATGTCTTCACACGCACACACGGAATGGAGAGATACTTGCAATTCTTGATGTTTTGTATATGCATTAGATATCAATGAGTCCTTTAGAATTAAGTACTTACCTTCCCTGCCCTACCTAGGGATGGTGAATGCTTCATGTAATAGCTTACAACACAACCTTTCTTATGCTGTTATGGTTAATTCATGAAACAAACAATATATAAATCCCTGCCCTACTGAACCTTCTGATTATGTTCCTGAAGAACACTCATATTGACTTAGAAAATTATGTGAACACAGAGCTGTCTAAAATAGCTTTCTACAATGATGGACATGTTTTATCGGTTCAGTCCAGTACACTATCCACACATGAGTACTGAGCACTTAAAATGTGTCTATGCTACTAAGGAACTGAATTTTTCTATCTTATTAAAGTTTAATTAATTAAAAATTTTTTGTTTTGTTTTTTGAGACAGAATCTTACTCTGTCACCCTGTGTTCAATGACGTGGTGTTATCATAGCTCGTGGCAATCTCAGACTCTTGAGCTTCTGAGTAGCTGGGACTACAGGCATGTGCAGCAAGGCCTGGCTAGTTTTTCTATTTTAAGTAGAGATGAGTCTCATTCTTCTTCAGGCTGGTCTAATTCATTTAAATTTAAATAGCCACATGTGCTTATGTCTACCCTAGCAGACAACACAGGTCTGAATATTGGTGAGAAACCTCCCATTGCGGCCACTACCCTTACTGCACTAAGCATCAACCTCAGTTACCAACAAAGCAAATAGCTGCAAAAGCTGCAGAACTTAACTCTTCATTTGCTAGAGACTATCCAGTGTCCATCTTTAATGGGAATTAAGGGCAAGTGAGGCCGTGAAGATCTCATTCCTGACTGTTACACATGAATAGCCACCAAAATCTATGTATAATCAGTCTATCAAGAAAAGTTATAATTAGAATCTTATTTATTTGCTTCTTGTGGATTGCTGGGTCCCTTTTACCATATGAACACAACCGGTGCTAAAAGGCAAAGGGAATTTGGTGTTGGCATGCACATTATTCCTTTTGTACCCATGAGATTTTCAATATAAGTCCAAGCAGCATTCTGGATTAGTGTTAAGGATGTTTCCAGTGATCGGACAGTCCTAAATAATACACGAGCCCACATGCATGTACACACCTCATGTCAACTGCTACGGACAGAGCATTTTTAGCGACCCCTGGGAATTCCTCCAGCCCACTGGAGGTCTACTTAGATAAGTTTATAGTTTGTTCAGAAGAACTCTAATCTAATTTAAAGAGTCCAAGCAGTGGACATGTGGTTTCATGTTTTAGAAATGGGGCTACAAAGTAAATTGTTATAGGATGGACTTTATGAATCTGTATTTTTATAAATGATCTTGATGGTTCCAGTGTAGGTGCCCTCCCACCATGTTTCTGAAAGGTAAAATTGGACCATCTAACTCATCAGAGGACCAGAATGCAGAGCACAGGCATGCAGCATGGTAATGTGCATTACTAAGTAAGAAGTTAGGTGCAGTGATGTATCCCTGTAGTCCCAGGTCCTCGGGTGGCGGAGGTGGGAGGATCTCTTGAGCTCAGACCAGTCTGGGTAACATAGCAAGATTCTGTTTCTTTTATACATATATATATATATAATACAGTAAATTTTTAAGAAATAGATTATTTCAAATAGTTTTATCCAAAGAACATCTATCTATAAAGATACAATGTGCATATTAAAAATGGGGGTGGTGGGAAAATTAATATACATTATAGAATAGAATACCATGCCATTCAGAAATAGAAAAGTTATAGGAAACCAAACCAACCCATAAAATTACGGCAGCCTTGGCAAATGAATTATTGCCGCACAGCAAGGAGCCTTTCTTCCTCAGCAAGATATCCTGATCACCTAGTGGCTAACAAATGGTAACCTCCAAGTTTCTCTTTTTCTTAATAAGGTGGAAGAGAAAGCAAGAAGTGACCTACATCAAAATCCCTTGCCAGTCTGTGGTTGGAAGCATATACCTTGTTTCAAAAGAACTGCATTCTCAGCTAAGGTAAGCAGCTTGGAATAGTGATTTCCAGCTGTCTGTATTCTTTTTCATGACAGTAAGGCTTTATTGGGCATGGGTTTCTTGGTGATACACTTTGGGGAACAGTTATAGCAGTGACTCTCACAAAGACCATTTCACACCTTTTCGCATAAAAATACAAAGCCATTCACCATGCTGAAATCTCAGAGAAAAGCTTGCTGTGACTCTGTGTATGCTGTGTTGAAATGGTGCATGGTAGCTTCCTAAATGGAAGAATAGTTTTATTTCCAAGGATACTATAGGAATGCTCTGATTCAGTTTGAAAAAGCCAGAGTATGACAGATGACTAAGAATTTCATGTATTAAGCTCCTAGAAGTGCTCATGGTGTTTTAGTAAGTGAAATCCTATCTTTCTGGATGAAGTCCACAGAGAGAGATGACTCTCGTCCCTGCCTCCCTCCCTCATTCCTCCCTTGCCTTGTGTGGAAAACAATCATCAAAAGGAAAGACATTTTCTCATATTCACATTCTCATCAGGCACTGTATCTTGCACAACTACTATGCAATAGTTCCCAGAATCCTTGCTTCATAGAGTGGCAAACTGAGGTTTATTGCAGTTCCCTGGTTCATAAGGCAACTCAAAAATGATATAACTCTCTTGCTCTGTCAGGCATTGATCTATATTTTCTCATTCCAAAATTCAACTGATACCTTTCTTTCTTTTTCAAATATCATTGTTAAAACCCAAAACTTTTACTATTTTATGTCTTCCTAGACTCTTACAATAGCTCTTTTTCTGGCCTTCCTGCTGGCTATGTCCTTTTGCTGCAGTTTAACGTGCCAATGGCTGTCACTTTCCCCTTCTTAAAACGCTAATCTGCCACTTTCCACCCAGAAGGGCTGTACCATTTATCATTTCCACCAGCCACGTATGAGAGTGCTCATTTCCACATGGCATCAAGAGACTATGTTGGCGTTTTCAATTATAATAGGAGAGAAACAGGGATACTATACTTTTGCAGTGAATTCATCAGATGCTTTATAAATAATTATTTACTTAATATCTACCACATGTAAGGCTCTGTTTTAGATGAGATCTGATATTATCTTGTTTTAATCGAGGTGGCCATTGAATTGAAAAAAGAGCTAAAGTTTGGTCCTGAAAAAAGAATGGTAGAAGTATGTGAACTGTGTAATGGTACATCTGAAATCTGTCATTGTTTTTTAATATAGACATTCAAACTTAATAAAAATCTTGAAAATCGGCACCAGAAAGGCAGAAACCCATTTTAAGTAAAACAGACGGATGCCAAATTCAAGCTGAATATAGCTTAAGCAAGAATCAGATATTTATAGCCATGGTACTTTATTTTTTCTTCTTAGTTTAGTACATGAACTGCTAATTTTGATTTTGAGTTAACAATATAACAGCCCAGCTAACAAATTTCCTTCTGCTGTTTTGACAAAGCATATTCAGGTATATGTTGCAGGAGACTCCATAAGACACCCCCGCCCCCCCATATTGGCATTACTGCACTCAGAAAGATCTGTCTCCAGCTGGTGTGAAATCTTCAGATTGATTTTCATGCAAGATAATCCTTCAGAGAGTAAGATAAAAATGCCCAAAATAGTGAGGTTAAGCAGTTGTTTATGAGAAAATACTGCCAATCTGACTCTGGGACCATACATGCTAAATACAAAACTTCCCCTTATTTCTTTGCATGCTCCTGATTGGTTTTAACCTGTTTGGTCTAGTTAGAAATTCTCTTGTGTGCCTTTTAAACTAATTTTTTTGAACTACATTCAATAAACCAAAAGTTCTTTTCTCGTTGTGTTAGATAAGCAGCAAAGAGAGATGTTAATGACATTGGCACACTACATCAAGTATACATATTTTAATCAGTACTTTTTACTTTTAGGAATTTTTTAGAAATCTTTAGTAAAAGACATCTGTCTGTCTACTTTTACTAGTAGAGTCTCATAACTTAATGAGCAGTTATAAACCTAAACTAACAGCAATCAAGTCTGTCCTATAACCCTCAGCGCTTCTTCCAGGTCTTATCTTAGTTTGTTCTCACTCTCACTGGACAACTTCATTCATTTTTATGATTCCAATGACCATTGACTTCAGTAGTGTCTCCAACCTAAACCTGTCAGACCTCTGTATATCCATCTGCCTACTCAGTATCTCCATTTGGATATTCTGTTGATACCTCATTACAATATGTCCAAAGTGGACAAATTACTTTTCTCAACCTGTCCTCCTCTTTCATCTTCACAAGCAAAATTCTGCTCCTCCACCTGTGATTGCTGTATCAGTGACTGTTATCACCATCTATTGATTTTTCCCAAGTCAGAATTCAGACCTATCAATTCTCTTTCTATCATTTCTATTATCCACTCCATCATCAAGTCAGGGCTGCCTTCTCTAGTAAATCCAGAAGCAGTCCACTTTCCTCTATCCCAGTGAAACTGTACCCGGGCCACTCTCATCCTTCCACTGGATAACTATAACAGTCTCACCTGTTAGGACTGTAGGACTCACTTGTCCCTTCTAACCCAGACCCCCAAACTGCAATAAGAGTAACCTTCTAAGAAATTCAAGTGTGTTCATAACATACTGCTCCCCCCACCCAGATTAAAGTTTTTTCAATGCTTTGCCATTACTTCCAGATGAACATAAACCTTTTTATCTTGTGTTACAAGCTGTTGCATATTCTAATTCCTTCCAACTTTTCATTCTTTATTATTTGCCTCTCCTTCTTTCTGCTCTTTCCAAACTCAACTTGCTCAGTACCAGTCCCATTTTAAACCTGTTGGCTTTTCCAGTTACCCAGAACATTTCCATTCTCCCTTTACTTTTGAGTCATTGGGATATCAAATCTATTGGATGTGAGTTGAGGGTGAAGAGTAGATGAACTGGAGTTGTTAGTCATCAGCTAACATGTAAGTTTCTTGTCCCTAGGAACTTCTCACTCCAGATCTCATTCATGCTTTCACAAAATGATATACTGCCACTGGGCTTGCCTCACTCCAGTAGATGGTAAGTCAGGTACCATTGAGACCAAGAGTATTCAACCTTTCTTTTCCTTGACCTCACATAGAATGAGATGTCTTGGACCACTCATTAAATACATAAACACTAACAAAACCTAATTAGCAAAGGTTTGTGCATAATTTTCATGATATCTGACATCATACATAAGCAAAAAAAAAAAAAAAGTTAACATGCAACTTGCAAGCTGTAGGTGGGACGCCCCTGATCTAGATCATAGTGGGCAACTCAGGTAATAAGACGCTTTGGTATATAATGGTCAGACAATCAGTCTTCAGGAGAATTTAGGAGTATGATAGAAACTGTTAGTCAAAAGTAGAAATGTTATTTGCTTAAGGGACTTGACTTGTCTCCACAACTTTGAAAGCCTGAATTGTCAATTTTCTATCTAGGTTTGCTACACGTTTCATACAGCATCTTAAGCTTCTACAAACCCTTCCAGCTTTAGAAGGCAAGTGGCAGAGCTTCTTTCTGTAGGAACTAGATGATTTTGTAAGCCTTTCCTTTCCCTAGATCCCTATTTTAAGATAGTATTTTATGTTATCTGGAAAATTGCTGAGAACAGCACCCCAAACATGTTGTTATATGGTCTCTAAAGTCTAAAGACACCCATTACATTTTTGGCCCCTTTTTAGTGAAGAGGAAGAAAATTGTGGCAATTTATTTCATTTCAGAGAGGCTTATCCACACATACCCCTAGTCATTTGGCTCCTCAAATCTCCACTGAAAGGATAGGTCTTTGAGTTTGGGAGAGGTTCTATCCTCCTTGGTATGCATATTTTTTTACCAAGATTTCTTGGTAGCTGCTAATATTCTTCCCATGTACTGTGAGCAGAATGTAATCAATGTAGTGTAAGACTGATGCCTTAAAGGATAATGAGATGAACAAGAGGTGGTTGAAATGAGGTTCAAAGGTAAATATTGACCCAGCTCTGAGGCAAGACAGTAAAGGTAAATTTCTGATCCAACTAGTCAAAAATAAATTATGTCAGATGGTCTTTGCCTATGGAAGAAAAAATATAAGAATTACCGGATCAGTGATTGAGTAACAGATGCCAGAGAGTGAGTAGATTTCATGACCAATGAGACCAAGGCTGGAAATCAGAACATAAAGCTCATCTATCTTCCGCACAGGCCAAGGCAACATGTTAAAGTGGAGATGCTTTAACAATTATTGTGCTGCATCTTTCAGGTATTTGAAGGTGGTACTCATCTCTGTAGTTTACCCAAGAATAAGCTACTGCTTTTGGTTTAGATTTTTGATAGAGAGAAAAAGCTTCAGAGACTTCTATTTGCTTTTTCTATCATAATTGTTTCCACTCTCCAGGTCTAGAGGACAATGCTAGGATTCTGGTAGTTGCCACATGTTTCCATTCTAATTAAATACCCAGGAAAAAGATAATAGTCACAGATTGGGTTAATAGATTCAACGGTTAGGTCAAAAATCTATTTACCATCTGATCTGTCCAATCCCCCCTCGATGACTGATGGACCACACACAGGGTAAATCTGTGTTCTCAAGGCTCAGAGTTACCTCAGAGCCAGTAATCAATAAATCTATTCCCACTCCCAAATATGGGCATTTCAATTTTTCTAGTTCATGTTTAACCTGGTAAAGGATAACGACTCCTTGGGAGGAAATCCAGGAAGCAGATTTATAATACAAATTCATGATGGATTTTGTATAGGCATTTCTCAAATACTTCTGGCCTTTATTAAATGGCCCTGGTCTCTGGACTTGTACATTGGCTAACTCAGTCCTGAGGAGTTTCTTCCAGATGCTAAAGTCAGGCCTCTGTTCATCAGATGTTAAGTTTTTATTATTATTGTTATTATTTAGACAAATTAGGTAGGATTTAGAAGAATATGCTTAAGAACTGCATAATTGTCATTATAGATCCCGTTTCTATTAAATAAGTCTTCTTGCTCGTGCCTTCTCTGGTAATCCCTTACCCTGCCTCTGGTGCTGGCTCTCTACCACTCTGGAAACCATTTCTCTCCACGGAAATCAGGAATCACTTCCTAATTAAAATATCTTAGCTTCCTTGGGGCTTATAGAAGAAGCCACTCAACTCTTTATAAAAATGTTGGCACTCACTTCATCAATTTATTCCTCAATTCCTGTGGTTAAGGAGTGGCCTCTGGGTCTTATAGAGGACAGAGAAAAAGGTCCAGAAGTGTCCAACCTTTTGGGTTCTGTGTACCACACGGGAAGAATCAGAACTTTCTTGAGCCATATATTAAGCATACGAACACTAACGAAAGGTGATGAGCAAAGAAAATAAAAGGGCTGTGTGTAAGTTTTGTGATAACTTCCACCACACATAAGCAAAAAGTCCTCACGTAATCTGCATGTGGCCTGTGGGCTACGTAGTTTGGATGTCACTGGTAGGCCACTGAACTGTAGATGATAAATCTACTTCAGTATTTCCACTACATATTTTAGATTCCTTTCTTTATTATACAATAAGGAATTTCTATAATCTCAATAATAGACCACAAGTACAGCCACATTTCTTTCAAAGAACCAAGAAAATGGAGCTACTCCCAATTGTTTAAACAACTGCATGAACACACAGTCTCTGCTAAGCGCCTTCATGTCAGTGCATTCAGCTTGACTTCAATTTATATTGCCTCAGAGTCTATTCTCAGGCTACCCAAGTTATTGCCAAAATGAATTAGCAAAACCTGCAACTTGATGGTGAGTCAGTCTTACACTGTGTTTGACATTATAATTGCCCCCCTGGTACATGTTAGTTATAGATATAACTATAAATGTGATGAAAATAAAGAGACTAAAGCTGGACATGAAGGAAATTATTTTATCTTTGCAAGATAATTATTGTTAGCTGACAAAATAGGGTCTTCAGGCAAACAAAAACAATAGCATTATAAACTTAAGGAAGGACTGTTTTTGCTAATGGGGTATTTAATGAGGCTTAAAAGATTGGGGAACTCTGAACCTCATGAAACCTCTAACGCAGTGGTTCACAACCTTCCTATTGCCATGACCCTTTAATACAATTTCTCATGTTGTGGTAACCCCCAACCATGAAATTATTTTTGTTGCTAATGGTTGGGGGGTCACCATAACATGAGGGACTGTATTAAAGGGTTGTGGCAATAGGAAGGTTGAGAACCACTATTCTAAAAGATCTAGATTCCCACTTCATTCCTCAGACATGCTGGATGTCTGCAAGCCTATCTAGACCTATGTAACCAGGAGGAATTCCTAAACTGTTGGTCCTTCCAGCTGCTTGGCCCTGATAATGCCAGGGACTGGACGGTGGACCCTCTACCACAGCTGCCATGGGATAAGTAAATGCTTCCATGAATATATTTGCCAGAATATCTGATTTTCTTGCTCAGGGCCACTGTCTCATACTCGTTGCTCTCATTTCTAAATTTTTTATGAATGTGTTCTTTTTAGCAGAACTTACATCATGCATAGAAATACAGCTGCAAGGGCGTCTAAATGTTTTGTGTTTTGATTTCTACCCTCAGAAGTGTAGGAAGGCACACTAAAGAAGAGTGTAAATTACAACTGAGCTAGTCAATGTGCTATATATTCCACATAAATGCTAGCTTCATATTTGTTAAATAGACACCAAGATAAATAAATGCAGAAATGAATCACATGATCAATACAGTTTCAATTAGGACAATAGCGATTCTAAATGCTAAATAAAGTTCCCAAAGAGAAGTGTTAGAGCCATTTGCCCAAAGAATAATAGCATTCCTTCCAGCAAAAGTATTATAAAATATTTGACTTACATTTTCATGCACAACTCTCTGCATTCCATTATTTCCCTTAAAGTCCTGGCAAATACATTGTTCTCAAGGATGGGATTCTTAAAACTGGCTTCCATTATAGAAAATCCTGGATATATTTATGGCAGGTAGGTTATAATTTTCCAATGATTTGTTTCTACTGAAGCCAGAAAACATCTAGAGAAAAGTCTTATAACTGTATATTTCTTTATTTAATTTTTTTTCTTGAGCTTGTTCATTTGCTTGTTCAAAAAATACCTGGCAGGTAATGAAGTAGAGAGTTAGGATCTCTGCCCTTATGAAGCTGATATTCTAGAGAAAATGAGATAATTTTTCAGTCCAAAGTAGAAAATTAATGTAGGTATGGAGAAAAACAGGAATATCATATTTTGGCTAGTGTCATCAGGAAAGGCCTCTCTGAGGAGTTCATCCATAAGGTAAGATGAGAGCAAAAAGAGAAGTGGAGAGGAGTAGCACAGCCTCCAAGTGAGCACAGGTGTGACAAAGAGGATGTTGTGACAAGAGCATTCAGATGAAGAATGTGTAGCACCCAGTGAGTTTAGAGATGAAGATAGGGGCCTGGGTTGAGAGCATTATAGATACAGACAGGGTATAAATTTTACTCTAAAGTCCTAGAGACACCTGGACTCACTTCCAAGGTCAGAAATGGAGGAAGCCATGCAGACAGTGATAGACTAAAAAGCCTGGGCTACTTTTCTTTCATGTTCCCTAGAGAAGTTATATGTACTTCTTTAAAAATAGATGGAAGTTCCATTGCACATCAGCCAAAGGAAATTGAAAACACCTCATGGGTCAACTCATTTAGGCCCAGAAGCTATATAATTCAGAAAGTTAAGTGCTAATTTCTCTAGTTTTCTAAAGTAAATATGTTTTCTGAGAAGCTTACATATTTCATTCAAGAAGACGAGTTCAAAATCTTTTAGTCCACTTCCTCCTAATATAGATGCAAAAATTGAGGTACAGGGAGTTGGGAAACCAGTTGAATTTCACAGCGAGTGGCGGAGATGAGAAGCTGGGCCTCCCACACTGGGTGGGGAGGGAGACAGGAGGAGATGGAGCCAAGAAATATTTAGGGCATATCTAAATATGTGAGTGAGAAAGTTAAATATAGGAAGTTAAGTTTTAAAAAGAAAGTGACTCTGTTATTGGAGTTGTTAAGAATAAGATTTTTTGTTTTTGTTTTGCTTTTGTTTTGTTCTCTCACCAAGAAGCAAAGAAAATTAAATATATTCTTTAATTTCTGTTTGAGACAGAAAATTAAGTGTATCTATATTTGGGTTGTATTTTAAGGTATCCATTGACTACACAGTTATAAACAAAGGAAGCATAAGAGGACAGGGAAACTAGGATTAAATTTTGTCTAGAATGAAAGGAAATAGTGAACCTGAGTCTTAAGGAAGAGAAAGTTTTCCACAAGTAGAGAAAAAATGAATGCAGGGAAGGGAAAGGAATAAGAAAGGCAGAGGCCTAAGGGATTTAAATGTAGATCTTATAAAGCAGAGCAAGGCTCTCCACCAGAGGCCAAAGGCTTAAGCACAGTTAAATCATTTTCAGGATCCTACTTATTTCCCTATAGGTCTTTGACAATCTTTCATTATTTGATTCAATTGTGGGTTATGAGAATGAGTGCTTTTCCCCGGCCTGCCTCTTCATTCTTCTCTATAAACACTCTGGGAGAAGTGTGGGAAATCCCTTTGTGAGCAGCTGGGCAATTGCTGTGTCCAATTATTCTGTGGCCTCAGGTTCTGGGTCCTCTATCCAAATCTATCTGATTTATTCTACCTTAGGGCACTACATTTATATGTAAATGTAAAGGTATTTTATATCAAAGTTAAGTATACCTATTTCCTTAATTGGCAAGCAACTAGTCTTCCTTAAAAAGAAGCAATAAGCAATGAAGAGGAGACAGTAGAACACAAAACAAGAAGGTATCTAACTCTGAATATTATTAAACAGAAATCCCAGAATAACAACTATGCATCAGGCCTGAGGACCTGTCAGTCCATAAAAGGGAAGCAATACTGAGGGCCACAGGAGGAAGGACTCAGGAATAAAAATAATTGGCAGATTATATACTGTACTGAATATTTGTGAAATAAAGTACATCTTGCTATTTGATGGATATATTAGAGTGTTCAGAAAAATGTTAAGTGCAAAGAAAACTATGCAAAAAACGAATATGTTATTTTTAAGCTTTTTTTTGCATTTTGCAATAAGGTATAATTTATATTCAGTAAAATTTAATCTTTCAGTATATAGATCTGCCTATGTTGAGAAGAAATATAGTCATGTGACCATCACAAGATCTAGACTCTTGAATTTCCTCTTTCTCCTGATAGCCACCCCCTCTCTCACTCCCAGCCTCTGGCAAGCAGCAGTCTGTCACCTCCATAGTTTTGCTTTTTCCCAGTGTAATATAAATGAAATCATAAAGTATGCAGCATTTCAAGTCTGGCTTTTTTTTTTTTAATGAAGCTTAGTACATTTGTGGTCAATACATGTTACTGCATGTATCAGTTTATTCCATTTCTCCCTTTGTTTATCTCATTGCTGAGTAATATACTATTCTATGAATTTTTCAGTTTTTCATTTACCAGATATTTAGAATATTTAATTTTCTTTATATTTTTTTGAGATTGTAAAGTTACATACTATTAACTCTAAGTAAAAATATTACATGAGTTACAAAAAATAATTATAATAAATTGGTTGGCTACATATTGGATATAAATATATCATATATATATATATATATATATGACAGTGAAAATTCTATCACTTCAAACAAAAGTATTTATTTCTTTAAATACAATGAGTTAGGGAAAGAGACATTAATTCCACATAATAAACTTGTCTTCAAGTTTCTCAATGAAAGATTGAGAATTAAAACATTGATTTCTTTTTATTAAATCATAGCTATGTACATTCATTATGGGATACAATGTGCTGGTTTTATATACAACTTGAAATACTGGTTTCCATCAAACTGGTTCTCAATTCCTGTCCCTCCCTTAGCTGGTGCTGTTGCCGTGCCTGCTTTTGTCCCAGCTATGCTCCCCGTGGCTCCCCTTTTGCTTAGGCTCACAAAAGCTGCTATTCTAACTCAGCCCCACCCTGGGAGTATGCCATCTCTGCACGTGTATATTGTAGTCTCCATCCCCACTGCGCCTGGCCTGAGCAGGTACCACCTCAGGCATACCCTTTGCTCACCTACCTGCATTTCCATCCCAGATCTGTTCTGCCAGTGGCTGCCACTGGAGTAGAGGCCTGGCTTCCTCTGATTGCTAAGAGAGGAAGTAAGTATCTCCAAAATATCCCCAGGGGTGTGAGCCCTTTTGTTACTGCCACTGCTGCACTGTGCCACGGAGCACCACTTCTCCTTCTTCCGTATGGCTCCCTCACTCCACAGTCCTCACTCCATACCCATGCCACAGAACCAGCACAGGCCTGCAACAGCCCAATCCCTGTCCACACCTCTCACGAAAATGCCCAAGAGCCTGGACTCCACAGGGGACAGCCTTCCAGACTTTGGAGTGAGAGTGGAGGGGAGTTCTGGGAGTTCAGAATTGCAGGTAGAGTCTGTGTATGCCTGGCAGGAGAGTGCCAAGGCACACTATTGGGTCCTCTCCAGGGAAGAAGTTCGGGTTGTAGAGGGTCTCTCTTGTGGGATAAAACAGGTGGAGATCTGAACTCTGCTCGCTTGCTTGTAGAAAGTATACTGCAAGCTGTTCTCATGGGGGAGATGGCACTTGGTGATGGATTTTGCACCTATTGTTTGTTTCCTTGAGGTTGCAGCTCACCTCAGTAGGGTTGATGTACACTCTTCAACCTTCTCTCTTGGCTCAGCTTCAAACCATCAGCTGACTTGCTAAACTTATGTCCTTTAACTTATGCTCCTTCTGGACGGGAGCCTCTGTGGAAAGCTGGCTCCAGTTGGCCATCTTCCCTCCTCCCCCAAACACTGATCATTTTAAGTATGGATGAAAATACCAGAAAAATCATCTAAGTGACCTCAAAATAGCTTCCGCTAGGCAATAAATAAGTTTGGATAAGAGAACTGCAGAGAGTTTTTAGAAATTTTTTGTGTCTGTTTTCTTAAAAGCCACTTAATTTTATTTAAATTTTAACTATTAGTGTTATAAAAACTTTTTAAAAAGTAAATTACACTTGTTCTTTTGTAGGATGCTTTGAGTAGCCCCTCATGACCATGTTTCCAAACTTGCTTTCTGCTTCTTGTACCTCCCTGTCCTCTTTTACTTATTCCATGTTCTTCAGAAAGGGCCATTGCTATGCCTGTTTTTCAAGATTATCATCTTGTCTTTGCTGTTATTATTATTATTATGCTTACTTTTCACTATTCTTATACGCATATGACAAAATGAAAGGTATTGATAGAAACCTAATGACTTTCTTGATGAATCGCATCAACTTAAGAGACACAGTTGGAGTTTATCTCACCATACAGTTGCTCAGATCCAAATTTATAGTCTCAAATAATAAGAATAAACTTCATACTCCAACTACTACCAAAATCTATAGTGGGAATTATCCCAGACTAAATTAAGGGATTTAGGGAATTGCTTATGGGATCCAAGTTTCCTTTCTCTGGAATAAGAGAAAACAAAATAATATTTGCTCCAAATAAACAAAAACATTAAATGGTCCATTGAGGGGGAGTTTAAATAGTAGCAAGTCAATTGGGGCCAAGGGAAATGTGAAAAATTGAAAACAAATTAATTTAAATATGGCATAAAAACAGCATGAAATTAGAACCTTTAGCAAACTCCAAAGCTTCAGAAAGAAAAAGAAAGTAATTTGGTATGGTCCTACTTATTTCCCT
Organism: Perodicticus potto; assembly: GCA_963574655.1. Taxonomy (NCBI): domain Eukaryota; kingdom Metazoa; phylum Chordata; class Mammalia; order Primates; family Lorisidae; genus Perodicticus; species Perodicticus potto. Next base: position 83,358 of record CAUYRH010014290.1, read on the forward strand.
AGTGACTAATATGTGGCTATATCTTTAAGAATGCTTTTATTAGATTTTAGCAATTTGCTTTAATAAATTCAGTATATCTCTGGGACTTTTCAGAAGAAAAAAATGTTAATATCATGTCTAAGTGAAACTGTGCAGAGAAGACACTATGTGTCAACCTATCTCTTTTCTTATTTCTGTTTAAAAATGTTTTCCCAATTAAAAGATTTTCAGATAGGATTTTCTTTTAGTTTCAGAATTTTTACAGGGGTACACATATTTTGGTTACACAGTTTGGTTTGTATATCTTAAGTCAAAGTTTTAAATGTGCCCTTCACCCAGAAGTATATGATGTACCATTAGGTGTGAATTTACCCATCCTTTCTCCCCTCTTAGCCACTTGAATTCCATTGACTTTTGCTTCTATATGTGCACATATGTGTTGATCAACTAGTTCCAACTTTGTATTAAGTACATGTGGTGTTTGTTTTTCCATTCTTGTGATACTTCACTTAGGAGAATGGTCTCTAACTCCCTCCAGGTTGTTACAAAAGATATTAGGTCACTATTTTTTCTTTTTATGGCTGAGTAATATTGTATGGTATACAACATGGTATGTATACCACATTTTATTAATCCATTCATGTATTACTGGGCACTTGAGATGTTTCCACATCTTTTCAATTGTGAATTGTGCTGTTACAGTCAAGTGCAAGTGTCTTTTTTTTCCCCCTTTGGGTAAATACATAATATTGGGATTGCTGGATCAAATGGTAGGTTTCTTTTTAGTTCTTTGAGGATTCTCTGCACTACTTTCCAAAGAGGTTGTACTGGTTTGCAGTGTAAAATCAATAAGAAAAGAGCAAACAACCCCTTTTCTTATTTCTTAAGTGTATTGACATAATGAAGTTGTATGATACACCAGCACCAGGCTCTGACCACTTTTGCCTAGTTGTAAAGTGTTCCAGCATGTACCACCTTATAGGAGTTCTGCAGATTGCTACCAAATGGCATTTTAGGTATTATCTTATGAAGGATTAGTAAATCTACACTCCAAGATATGAGTTCTTATTGAAACAAATGCTCATAGGTGCCTTCTGATTAAACAAGTTCCTGTTAAATATTGCCATATTAGCCTCTCAGTTCTATTTCTATTCAAGTTAACATGTTTTCCTGAACTGCTGTCCTAATTGAGTTCATATATAGTCCTGTAGCACAAAACAATGTTTTGGCCAAGTACATACTGTGTATTTGATGGTGGTCCCATAAAATTACAATGCCATATTTTTACTGTACCTTTTTTATTTTCAGATATGCTTAGATACACAAATATCTACTACTGTGTTAAGTTTCCTACAGCATCTAGTGCAGTAATTTGCTATACAAGTGTTTAGCCTAGGAGCAATAGGTTATACCATTTAACTTAGGCGTGTAGTAGACTATACCATCTCACTTTGTGTAAGTACACTCTCTGATGTTCACACATGACACAATTGCCCAATGAGGCATTTCTCAGAATGCATTCTTGTCATTAAGGGTATGCATGATGTATGATTGTATTTGGAAAGGTCTGCAACATTCTTTTCCTATTTTTGGAGAATATATGTACTTAGAAACATTAAATCTGTATGATTATTTTTGGTTTTTAGCAGAAAACTTCTAATGCTAAAAATTATACAAGTTGGACCTATATTTTAAGAAGCACAGTCTTAGAACAATCAATATTTTATTGTATATTGCAATTTTCAAAATATTTCACATTCATTATTTTATTAATTATATGTAATAAATAAGACTGTCCTTTCTTAGAGCAGAGCAATGTGTGTAATTGGTACAGAAGTGAGATTTAAAATATTTGGTTTCTGGGTCCTATAGTCCCAGCTAATCAGGAGGCTGAGGCAAGAAGATTGCTTGAACCCAGGAGTTTGAGGTTGCTGTGAACACTCTGCCCAGAGCAGCAGAGGGAGACTTTGTCTCAAAAAAAAAAAAGAAAAAGAAAAAGAAAGAAAGAAAGTAAAAGAAAAAGAAAGAAAAATGGTTTTTGACTTGAAAAAATTGAGTTTCTGATTATTTAGGTCAAGGGTGTCAACAGACCAATGATCAAGTTTTGATTCTGCTACTTCCCTTAGTTTCACTTGATTTTCCGAGTCTTCATTTGTAAAATTGTATTAATAATTCCTAAAACTCTACAAAGTCATTATGAAAATTAATGAGTGCTTAAACAAGGAAAAGGTAGTATATTATTTATTTTTATATCCCCAGTCCTTGTATTACTCCATCAAATCATTTGTAATTAATATATTTCTGAAGAGGTTGATAACCTAAAACATTATAAATTAACAGGGGGATGCATGTGAGATTATTTTACTTTCATCACCATTGGTTTCTGTAAAGCTTTGTCACACACACTGCCTGTCTTTCCTGCAATGGTCAAGATAGTTTATTCATTTTTTTGTTTAGATTATTATGTATCAGGATTTATTTGTATTAAACAGCATGGTAACTAAAAGTGATGTAGATAAAACAATTTTCAGAAAGCATGCAATCCAGACATGGTAAATAAATGAAATTTATATATTTTCATTCCAGTTTATGCCTCAAAACAGTGCTAATTGATTACTGTAACTTTTTCTTTTTTTCTGAGCAAGTTAGCAAGTGGAAGTACATCATATAGAGTATGTTTGATCTGATGCAATGAACTCACTTTACAATGGAAATTTAAGTGATTGGGTTGATCCAGGAACAAAAATAAACCTAAGTCCTAAGAATGTTACTGCTGCCATCTATATATTTTAAAATAAAACCCTACTCTCAGCTGGTAAATAAGATTCTGTTTAAATTTCGTGTTGCCCTATTACATCTATATTTTCAGAATATTCTTTTAAGAAATCAGGTTTTTAATTAATCTTAAATGAATTAGGAGTGAATTACAGTGGGTAAATTTACTTGGAAGAAACAGATCCAGATGAAATATTTCTCACTGGAATCAAGTGGCAGACAGGTGTAAGGTGTTAATTAACACCTAGTGTTTAAATAACAACAGAATGCAAACTGAGAAAACAGAATTAGAACCCATGAACATATCTTGTGGAGATCTAGAAAGAGGAAAGCAAGATAAGTCAGCAAATAGAAACTGTTACTTGTACAAATTTAGTAAAATGGGGGCTAATTTTTATATATTAAACATAAAAGTGTGAATTAGTATCATCTATATTATGAGATTTCCATCATTTGTCCCGTTTACACTATTTCCAGTATTACACCCCACTCTTTACCTATGGAATGATAACCATCTTGAAGACATTTGAATCGATAAGATGTAAATAATTCTTCAGACAACTAATTCTGTAATTTTTCATGAGATAATCCTACTAGAATATTCTTATAAACTACCCCTTCATTCTGAAAAATAGATATGATTTTACATTTTAAGCCAATTAGATTTTTAGGAACAACATTGTAGATTTAAACGATGCGTCTAATTGTTAATCGAAATGCAATTGATAGTATCACTCTATGCCAAGAAAATGATGTGAAACTTTTAGAAATGAATTTAACCCATATATGCAGTTAGATATTCAAGTATAGTTCTTTTAAGTGAATGATAATCCACAAGACAAGGTAATATGCTGATTAATCAGTTGCATTCGATGTAATTTATTGTATTCTATCTTATTTTATGGAAGCAGATAAGATGTTCATCAATGTAAAGGAAGTCAGCATTTTCTCAGGGGAGTTTTTAAGAAGCTTGCATTAAGAGATTTGAAGTTAAGACTTTTAGAGTCAGTTATGGGTAAGATTCCAATAAAAAGATGTAGACATTTTATGTCTTCATTTTCATTTTGTTTCTTCTTGGTAGGTATCGAGAGGCATCAAGCTATTACTCTTTGTTATATTAAAAATTAGGATCCATTTCTAAAATGACATTGGCTCTCTGTATTCTCTTATTTAATACATCCATAGATAATGCCAACATCTTAATGAGTGGATATCCTACAGTCCATACATACTGCTACAAGTAGGCAATGATTCATTCTAAAGAAAAATTGTTTTAATTGAAATCGTCTGTAATTTACTGGTGTTCATTTACATTTTCTTGGGTTCTAATTCTCAGCCCTTGGGGTAGGCTAAGCAGGGAGCTTGGTGACTCTAAGAACTGGTTTAGGGAACTATAGCAGATACAGGCAGATCAGAGGGCTCATCTACAATCTGGCATGTTGTTCAGCATGGAATCCTGTCAGAGTGACTACTTCCTCTGAGTCTGACCAAACTGTCTATCTTAAGCTCAACCCTGGTGACTCAAAGTGAGGATAAATAATTCCTAACAGACAATTGCTGCTGGGTATGTGGGCAGAGAGTGAGGGGAGCAAAGGCACTAACTGAAGAAAACGGATCAGACTCGCAATAAGGAAGTCGGTTAAGCGATTAAACCTCATTAAGTCTCAGCTTACCAGACACGTGGGTGGCTGTGTTACATTTAAGTTACTTGGGGAATAAAATAAATAAAATTTACAAAGTTCAGAGCCAAAATTTTCTAAGCTCAGTTCTGACACTTCTGATTTATTTGTGAATTCTACAAATAACACTTTCCTATCTCAAATGACATTAACTTTGGGGGGGGGGGTCACATAGCTCGGTGCCAGGCAAACATTTCAAAATGGCTTTAAACTTGTGCTTAAAAAAGCATCTTTGTCAGCTCTGTGACCTGGCACTAAAATGCTTCAGTGAAGTAAGTCCCTGCTCCAGTCGCTACCCACAGCTTTACTGTGGAAAGAGGCTCAAATCAATCTCGAACATACTGCAGCCCTCTGCTCGCTTTTCAACCCTGATTAAGTCATCTTCATTCTATGGAGCAGGGCACAGGACAAGTTATTAACATGGATCTTAGAAGGCTGGGAGGTACATTGTCACCATCACATTTTAGGTCCTAGTACTATAAGGGCATTTAAAATTTTTTTCTTAAATAAAAAGCTTGAAAGAAAGATAAATGCAAAAAATCTGGCAAGGTAGCGGAGCCTTCAAAAGCAGCTTATGAACGTTAAGGTTTCCATAGCAACATTTTCTTGTCCAAAGAGTTTCTTATTTCTTCCCAATTTATCTACTGTAAGATATTACTATTTATCTTGACCTGCACACCCAAGGTGATGCGTCTTACGTGCACAATGAAAGTACAATTTGAAATACTCCAACTCATTAGTATTATTTCTTATGCCCTTTTTAGAGTTTTAGTAATGCCTATCTTGTATATCTAACAATGTGGTGTGGATACAAAACCTGCATGTTAAATAGTTTGTGGTAAACATGCTTTTGATAGACAAGATGTGATAATAAAATAAAATGAATTCTAAATATACTCCTCCATTTCTTTGGCTATTTTAAACTACCCAACTTTATCTTGGAGCATTTGGTTGAGAAACAACAATTCCTTCCCTTGGATATATTCCTTTCATTTTGCACAGATTTTTGAAGTGAGAACTAAAAGATTTCACTTCATTAGAAACTTATGAAAACAGTTTTTTGTCAGCTTTTATGTCGTATCTTTTGTTGATGAGTCTTGGCACTGTACACATGCAACCTTAGTCTATCAACAAACCCTTATTGAGCACCTTCTAAGTCAGGTACCTTGTAGGTGAAACTAGGGACCCAAAAATTTTAGAAAAAGGATCTTACCTCAGTTAATTAAACATCTTGTTGGGAGGAAAAGATATCCAGAGATAAATATGGCTTAAAAACAATAGAGAAGTAAAAATATATGACTATAAATAACCATAGCAAACCTTTACTATTTACGTGATACACATATTATTCTAAGAACTCATGTATACTATATTATTGTTGTTGTTGCCACTTTATTTTATCTATTTTTTAAGATGAGATCTAACTTTGTCACCAACACTGGGTACAGTGACATAATCACAGCTCACTGTAACTACAAACTCCCACTGCAATCTCCCGAACAGCTGGGATTACAGGGGCACACCACTAGATGAAGCTAATATTTTTAGTTTTTGTGGAGACAGGGTCTCACTGTGTTGCCAAGGCTGGTCTCAAATTCCTGGCCTCAGGCAATCCTCTTGCCTTGGCCTCTAAAATTGCCTGAGATTATGGGTGTGAGCCACCATACCTGGCCATATTCTTACTTTAGAGAAGAGAAAAATTAACTTTCTGGGTTACATCCAGTGACAAAGATAGGATTTGAATCTGTCTCATCACAGAACATTTACTCCTGATCTTCATTTTCTCCCAATGAGCATGACAGAAGTTCAAAGGTAAGTGCTGTAATTCAGAACCAAAGAAATCAGAGAAGATTTCAAGGAGGAGGATGGTATGGGGTAAAGACTTGGAAAACACTCCAGGTGTTCTTATCTGGTAAGGATAAAAAGAATTTTGAGAGCTGAGAAAGAAGAGGAAATTGTGAATAAAGACACACAGCAGAATGTAAAAAAGTCCTGTGCAGGAAACCTAGAGTGAAAGTGGAGGTTGGAGTCAGACGGGGAAGGGCTGAGTTGGAATATGCAGTACTTTGTAGAAACCAAGATGTGGGTAATCTTTTTAGGAGACTTGGTTTTAGTAAGGCAATGAAGCAGAGAGGTAGCGCATGCTAAGAGTGGGGTAGCAGGGATAGATATGAAAATCCGGACGAGGGAAAAATCAATAGTCACATCCAAAGAGGTCAGGTAAAAGCAAACAAACATATGCTTCCACCTAATGTCTCATTCATTAAAGTTCACAAAATTTAAAAAAAACTAGTAAAACTATATTAACTGGGTTAAGTGGAGTGGAAGGGAGGAAGCTATTTTTTAAGAATAATTTAAATCTTAACCCACATAAAAATATGAGTAATAAATAAAAATCTTCATCAAAAATAAAGACTAATTTAAATCAGAAGTAATATAGAATAACATGCATTCATTTCAGTGCCATATATTAAATAAAACACATTCTTACCTGACAGACCCCCAAGGCCCTTGGTTTAGTGACTACATAAAAGTTTTATAATGAGGATTGCACATAACTACTTCTCTCATGCATTAGAGGCTTTCAAATGTCTTATTTTACTATGACTTCTTAACTTTACTGACAGTATTTCCACCGGGAAGAATGCTAATACCTTCAAGGTAAACTTCAGCCAGTTCTACTTCATATGACATCATTCAGTAACTGAGAAGCTTTATACATTCCAGATGTATGACACAAACAAGATCTGAATTATCCTCAAGTGCAAAGTCTGCTAAAACTATGGTTTTAAGAGAATGCAGGAGCTAATTCAGCTTCTCAGTGTGGCTCCTGGTTGAAACTCGAGGGACATCTGCGTGCAGAGATCACTAAGACATATTTTTGGTTAAAGACATTTGATATATGAGTGACAGGGGTTATTCTTAATGAGATGGACACTAGGTTCATCTTTTCAGAAAGTATAAAATACCTTTTGGAGCTTTAGTTTGTAGTGGAAAAAGAAAAACGACTGCCAGGACTTTAAAAAAAAATAAATACGTAGGGTGGCGTCCGTGGCTCAAAGGAGCAGGGCGCTGGCCCCTGTTGGAGGTGGCAGGTTCAAACCCAGCCCCAGCCAAAAACTGCAAAAAATAAAAAAAAAAATAAAAAAATAAATAAATGACACAGGTATATTGTGAGAATGATCGTAGAATGTGAAAAAGTAGACCTAATTTCATACCAATAGGACAGCAGTTCTTGGTTATGTCATGTCAGTTAACACAAGCAGCCTGAAAAGGTTTGGGAGAGTAATGTGCTCAGAGTGATATGTAAGGAATGAACTTGATGTCTTTTGTTGGAGGGGTTTGGGGGAAGGATGGCCTTGTTCCAGTGATTATTATAGCTATTATCATTTAAGGAAGAATCAAGCTGTCAAGCTATGGAATAATGTCAATTTTTAAAAAAATGGCCACTATAATTTTCTATTAATTGAAAAGAAGAAATTAGACATTTAAAGCATCTGTTATTGTCCTTAAAAATAAAGAAAACTTGTCTTTTGAGAAGTTTTGACATGTTTTTTTTTAGAAGCTCCTCTACCATTTCCAGAAGGCTATTCAGATATATGTTTACCACATTACAGGGCTGTGTAGAGGTATTAAAAGCTAAAAGGTAAGCTTATCTAGCTGATAACTCAGGATGAAAATGTACTTTAATTCCCTGCCATACTCATTAGACTGAGCGCCTTGCAGGTAATGGCAGATTGCTTTGACAGGTGCAGAAATGTTGCTACCACTCAGGGACTTGTATGCCCCAAAGAAAGCTGGGTCCCTTATATTACAGCAAATCCTAACTTGTTTCTGGTTGCTAAGCTTCTTCAGAATTTTTTTTTTTTTAATTTATCCCTCATTGAAATGAACTCAGGCAGGGTTTTTGTCATGTCATTAAAAGTTCTGATTACTATTATATTTGCTACTATAGCAAGAAATGTGTTGTAAAGGATAGAAAATTCTGTGTTTGTGGCTTAAGTAAATAGGGCTCTGGGTTTTGTCCTATAAGAGATCTGGAGAAAGCTGTTCCTTCTTCTTTCTACTCTGGCTTCCTTGGATTGTAGATTTCATCTTTATGATCACAAGGTGGCCCGTGAACCTGCAGGCATTACATCTTTGCTCTTGGCAGTAAGAAGAACAAAGAGTTAAAGGGAGAGCTCAGTTTCTCTACTTTGCTGGACATTCCATCCAGAGATCATCTACTTGCACCTGCTTGGTGAGAACTGGGTTGTATGGGCATCCATGGCATAATAGAGATTGTGCCAGTGATTGTTTTTTAATTTAAATTTATACTGTATTAAAGGGATAGATTTACACAGATAGAATCAGAGCCTTGCTTGTAAGAAAGGGAAAGAGAGTGGGTACTGGGTATCCAGAATGTGCCCATTGTCACCGACTGTATCATTTTAGTTCCTTATTTGTAGTTTGGCTGAGTTGTTACCCATTTTTCCTGCTTATCTACAGAGATTGGCTATTAGTCTAACTTCAAACAAAAGAGGGACAGGAGAAATCTTAATTGCTCACCTGCAAGATAATAAACACAAAAATTAGGACAGGAATTTATCACAAAAGCAGATTCAATTTTTTTAATGCAACGCATTGGGCAAAGATGTGCAGAAGTAGTTATCAGCTGGATATAAGACTTCATAGAGCTAAGGTACAAGCAGAAACGTGGATGAAATAAAAAAATTCAATTCCAGGTAGCAAAAACAATGAACTGCTTTAATCTTTTTAGCTCAAAGCAAGAGGTGAGAGTCACTGACCTAAAAACAAGGATTGCCCAGAGGTTAAAGAAGAGTGATCAGTAGGAGAGCTGTAGACATGAAATGAAAAGCTGAAGCAGAAGTTATTATTCTACAACTTCACCCCATTGAGAAATTTTAAAAAGAATAGGAAAATCATCAAATATTAAAGTTTAGAATATCAATACATGCAAAAATAGACCTCTTAAGTCTAAAGGAATAATATCTTTATATTTCTGTAAGAATCTGACAATTAGTTTTCATTGAATTGACATTGAGACAAGAGTGCCGTCTTTATTTGTAACAAAGAGCTAACAATCCTAAGCTTCTCTTAAAAGTATACTAGTCCTTGCTTCCTACTTTTGGCGAGAAATGTATAAGTATCAGATAGGAGATTTTGAGAAAAAAATTTAAATCTTGATTTGAATTCTACAAGCATGTTGCACTTTCTAGTTTGTTTGGATTTGAATCTCACAGTTCTAATTAATGTTTCTTGGATACTTTTTTACAACTTGAAGATATGCTCCATGATTATTTAGAGATGAACTCGGGACCAAAGTGAAGGCCAGTTGCTTTGAGGAACACAATCTACTTCTTCTGTACCTCTCTGGATATATATGTGGGGGGCGGGGAGGGAGAGAGAGAAATAAGGATAGAGCAAATGATCTTTCTCAAGGCATTGGGCATCTAAAATTTGATGATTGTTGAAAAATGAGTTATCTCTCACTCACTCCCTTCAATGACAATTAAATTAAAAATTTGACTTACCTCCTGAGCAAATGAGTTGGTAGGGGAACTTTTCTCAGAAGTCGGAAGTGAGAATGACCCGTATAATGGCTCCATGGAGAACTGTAATGCAAAATGTGGTCCCAAGACCCTAGGAATCAGCTCAATGCTGAGTATTATGGGTGTTTTATTTCTCCATCTCTCTAAGCAAACTTTTCACCCATCTCTTTGGAGTTCTTTATCTTCATATATAGTTCTTGTATAATATTAGTAGTAGCTTTTTATTTTTCTACACTATCATAGTCTTTATGCATATCTAGCAGTTTAAACTAACACCTTTTTTATCATCTCTTAGATTTAGATAGTTGAAGACAAAAACATGTACATACAGAGACACATCATATATGCATACTGTACATATATAACTTAATAAATAATGTGTTGTAATATAAATGTTATTATCTATACCTATACAGATATCTCTGTAGCACTTCTGAGCTGGGCTGAAGAAGCAAAGTCATTGAAAAATGATAATGGACACAATTACTAAGAAAATGCCGTGAAGGCTATGTTAACCAGTTTGATGAAAATATTTCAAATTATATATAAAACCAGCACATTTTACCCCATGATTGCATTAATGTACCCAGCTATGATTTAATAAAAATAAATAAATAAATAAAAATAAAACAACAATGATAATGGTAAAACCAAAGTGGGGAAGTGAGGATGATTTCCTTAATTCTTATTCTCCACATCTTCTTCTCTCCTAGGCTTGCATCCCTGCAGCTTATTTTATTATATCTTATTTTATTTTGAGACGGAATCTCACTTTGTCCCCCTCAGTAGAATGCCATGGTGTCATAGCTTACAGCAACCTCAAATTCTTGGACACATGCAATTCTCTTGCCTCAGCCTCTTGAGTGGCTGGAACTACAGGCACCAGCCACTTCACCTGGATAGTTTTTCTATTTTAGTAGAGATGTGAGTCTCGCTCTTGCTCAGGTTGGTCTCGAACTCTTGAGCTCAAGCAATCCATCCACTTCAGCCTCCCAGAGTGCTTGGATTATAGACATAAGCCACTGTGACTGGCCCTTACCACTTATTTTAAAACAGTTTTTTAAATTTAAATTTCATTTTTCAAAGAAGTTTTGCAGATAGCTATTCATTGATAGCTATAATAGCCTTGTGTAGTTTAGTTTTGTGGGAAGAGAGAGAAGGAACCAAAAAGTTGAAATCCTATAAAATAAATTTTTTTTTGAGGACCTCAAATGTTAGATTAAAATTACTGGACTCAAAGAGTTTATAACCAATCTCATATACTTCTCTTCATCTTTATTTCAGTTCTTATCTCTGGAATGGTATAGGAAGAGAGCCCTAACCCAATTAGTCTTGATAGTAATGACTTGGGCCTCATGTTGTGAGCAAAAGTGGATAAGTCAGGGAGCATGTTAAGAGGATGAAGCATTTTTGACCAAACCCTCCATCATAACTTAAGCAGTGCAATAAACATAGGCCACAGTTGGGTTTTATCTAACTTTCCTGTCATTGAAAGAAAAGAAAATAAAAAAGAAAAGAGGAAAGGGAAAGGGAAAATGGAAGGAAGGAGGGAGGTAAGGAAGGAAGGAAGAAGGAAAAAAAGGAGAAATGGAGGGAAGGAATGGGGAAAAAGGAGAGAAAAGAAAAAGAAATAGAAAGAGTATCTACCAGTCTTATGTCTACCCAAACTACAGATCAATTTCCAGGACGCGTTTGTCTTTCAACATACTGCATTGCCACCAAACATGAGCTAGTACTAAATTGGCATTCCCATGAAAATTTGCTTATGATTGCATTGGCTGGCTGCTTGGAAAATATAGTTGGTGTCCAGAGCTCTAACTAGTAAAATCTACTCCTTTTTTAGACATTTCTTTTTCCTAGACCCTTTACTGATTCATCATCAAAAAGGGAAAAAACTCAAACAGCATTATCTGGTCATTTGAATTTAAGAAATAAGACAGGAAATGCCTTCATTTTTGTTCCCTTTTTATTTTTTTTATGAAGTAGACAAGCACTCTCAAAAGCAAGCAAGAGAAATGGAGTCTGCGAAAGCCTCCAATACTACAATCTCTGCTAAATTATAGTTGATCGGCCTCTCAGAAACCAGAATGATTGAAATTGTACATGCAAGGGAACTCACAGGATGATATAATATCATTCTTCTGTCCTGTACAACTGTGTCAATTTCCTCTAAAATTGGAGACACTCGCTAAAGTGTATAGGGACATATTTGGGCATTAATAAGGAATCACAGAATTTTAATGGAAAATCAAAGTAATAAAATGAATTCTTAACTATAATAGGCATAAGAAACTGATACAGTCCGTGATTAGATTAGAAGTGAAGTTATTGAGCCCACAGCGAGTAGGAATAAGCACATTTGAAGCAATTCTCCCCTAGAGTATTTTTTCAATAATTCAAAAATCTCATAGAAGTCAAATTCACTAGATATTAACTGGAGTATTCTTTGTGACTAGAAAAAAAAACTATATTTTTGCCTATATTTTTATAATGTATCTCTTTATTTAACAATTATTGACTGACTAACCTATCAATTCAGCTAGTATCTAATAAATTTTTGTAATAAATCTATTATGTGACTTTATTAGGATAGCTGGAGTTCAGGAGATTTTTTTATTTCGAAGTTTTATGGGATCCACATACTTTTGGTTACGTGGGTTGCTTTTATAACAGTTGCGTCATGGTTTTAAATGTGCCTTCTACCCAAATAGTGTTCTTTGTACCTGATGGGTGGGTTTCCACCCACCCCTCCTCTCTTCTGCCCCCTTGTTGGCTTCTGTTAAGTTTTACTTATCACAGGACAATTTTCAATTGGAGTTCAGGTTTAAGATGACTGTTGGATCACATGTTGGTCTTTCTCCCTCTTGAGAACAAAAATAATAGTAAATTTATTTTTAAAAAGTATCACCTAAAAACAATGAAGGCAAGAACAATGGTGACAGAATGATGGATTTCAGCAGATGAAAAATTTTTAGCAAATATCTCAATTATGGAAATTGAATGAAAATGGGTAGAATAATAAAATAGCAATAGAATCTATAGCCTAGATTATGCATGAAAGGAGTGAGTAGATAAGTTAATTCTTTGTCTGTTCTCAGACCCCAGAAGACCCTGAACTTAAATAGCACACGTAACAAAGACCCAGAGTATGAAGTGGGATTGAAAAGAGAGGTGGCAATTGAAGGTTGGTATGAAGAAAGTTACCTCCCTCCAACCTTATCATCTTGTAACTGTCTCTCTACTCAGAGAGTGAAGCCGTCAGGGATGTACTTGCATTCAGGGGAACAATGAACTGTTCTTCTCTAAAGAAAGGAAAGGAAAAACCTGAGGGCATTTCTTCCATGCAGGTGGATGTCTATAATCAGTAATGAAGTCTTCCCATTTCAGCAGTAGAAGTGAAGTAGGGGAAGGGCTGCCTGGTGCTGATGCTCTGCTGGCTCCTGGTACATAAATACTCAGAGAAATAAATGATTTTAAAAGCTCTCCAAAAGGAACAAGACAAACAAACAAATAAAATAGCCAGTCTGCCTTCCTAGGTACTCACTCTTAAATATGCACAGAAAACTGAAGGATAAGAGGATTGAGCAACATCTGTGGAATTAAAGAGAAATTTGCAGTATATAAACTCAAAGGAAATAGATCTGTCGGGTAATAAAGAGAAATTAGCAAGAAAAACAAAACTCAAGCAAAATCCCCTCTAATAGGTATTGTCAGAGATATTTGAGAATATTCCGTATCTATAAAAAAGTTAGTATATGAAATTATAAAAATAACATGAACATGAAAAGTATGATCACTGAAAATCAATTTACCAAAAGAAATGAGATATAATGGCACAAAAGCTAGCATTTTGAAAAATTATACAAAGAAATATTCCCAAAGAACATAGAGGTAGAAAATAGAATTAAAGTAAGAGACACAGAGAATCTATCCAAAAGGTCGAATATTTTTTAAATCCCAGTTCCACAAAAAGAAATCATAGAGACCTTTGTAAAGAGGAAATTATCAAAGAAGCAAAATAAGAACATCTCCCAGAAGTATTTAAATGAAAGGACTCATTGACTAGTAAGAAGATTTAAAAAAGAAAGCCTAATATCTCAGCCGCAATAAAGAAATTGTATAAATATTTAGAGAAATAAATGATTTTAAAAGCTCCCTCAAAGGAAGAAGTCAAATAAAATTAATACTTAAAAAAAGAAATCAGATTGGCACCAGAATTTCATCACCAAAGTAAATGCTTGCTATAAGATAGTGCTTTGATGGCCTTTAAAAATTCTGAGGGAAAATTAATTTTGATCAATAATGTTATAATTAGTCAACATCATTGGGATTTGAGGGAAAAACAAAATAATTTCTAGCTATATTAATACTTTTAATTTTTACCTCCAATGAACTTATTCTGAGGCTATTTCTTGAAGATGAATGCCAGCAAATTTAGGATGTAAAAAAGTAGGAAGACATGGTTTACTAGAAATGGTGAGAATAATTCAGGATCCAATTTTAGGAAATACCAACTCTACAAAGAGAAGAAAATCAGTGGTTGCTAAGAAGCATATCTTCAAAAAGAAGTGTAGAAGTGTAGAAGCATATCTTCAAGAAGAAGCCTATCAGAAGAAAGGCTGAATAAGAGGCCACAAAGTATTATGGAAAGAGTATAAATGGGTTACATTTATACCCAAGGAAACAAAGAAAGGCTATGAATTATTTTAGGTAATACCAAACAAAATGTATGAGAAAGTAATTGTCTCTCCTAAAAGCAAATTAAAGAGTGATTTTTGTGCAATTGAACATTCAGTCTAACTTAATGCTAAAAATATTTAGCCTCAGTAAAATTTGGGTTATACTTTGAGCCTGTAGAGAAGGAGTGGTCATCACAGACCTTTTCTTGGCTCTGTTATGAATGATATTTACATACTCAGGATAACATAAATACTGTATTTGGACTTTTGACTTTCATGATCAACATGTGGATGACCTCAGATTATTTCATTGATATTACAGAACAGAATGTAAATATTACTGTCTTAGTCTAAGTAAAGATCGATTTGCTGATACCAGAGTGGAACTTAGAATGTGAATTTGTATAGCCTCAGACCCATTGAGTAAGATAAGAACAACAGCCAGCTTTAGATTCTCTCTCTCTTGTCTTGAAATCCATAGTGGAGAAGAGAAAGGGAGAAGCCCTAGACAAAGAGGGTTACAAAAGTGTGTAGTTTTTTATCACACCTGGTAGAGTAACAGTTAAGGTGAAAGCAAGGATGGATGAACTTTTCCCAGAGAACCATAAGTTATCAATTTACTGAGTCCCTTTTCAAAGCTTCAGAGGATTTCCATCAGTGGCGCCTATTAGCAATAAAAATAAGCTGGGAACTTGTCTTATTGCATCAAGCTGTCTGGAAGAGAGGTCTCTTCTTAATTGGGAGGAATAAGTAGTCTTAAATAACTAAAAAAGGCTGGGTGCTAATATGCTAACCAGTCAAGAGTGGTGGTCAAAGAGAGATTGGGATTATAAATGGATCTCCTGCAGCCAAAACTGATTGTCATTTCTAAAGCACGCAGCTGAAAGCCATTCCAAGGTTAATTTCAAGCAATGGCATCTGCACTCAGATTGTGCTATGTTAGGTAGGAAAACACACTTTCTAAGGCTTCTGTACCTTAGCTGATGTCTTGGAGAACAAAGAAAGGAAGATTTGCAGGTTTCTTTCTTCTTTGTAGGACCCTAAATTCTATAAAAGGGCATTACCCCCAAGGAACTCTACCAAGATATCTTGACAATATAAAAATAAAGCTATAGAAAGCAGAAGTTAGGATCTGTCTGTAGGGCAGAGAGTTGGAGAGGAAAGACAGTAAGCAGTCTTATAAAATGGGCAGTTGAGAAAATTGTCAGGTATCAGCATAATAAGAAATAGAGGTCTGAGTATATTATTTTGAGTTACATAAATAATTAACAGACAAACTAAAAATACTGATATAATATGAAACCTAGGAAGTGGGTGTGGAGGTGGTTTCAGTGCCCATGCACTAAAATATCTATCACAGCAGCATAGAGACCGTCAAGATTCATGAACTGAATAAATGTCTTAGAAGTATATTAGTTGGAGATGGGAGGATATTCACCAGAAGAAGTATAGATGGTTGCTTTTAGAGGTGGAATTGGGGATAGGAGTGGCAATTGGGGGCCTGCTGATTTTAATTTTAAGCTCCCATATGCTATTTTAGATGTAATTATGAAAATGCATGACTTTAATAAAAGTAGGCATATATAGAGGAAAGGAAAATATTAGAGAAAAAATATAATTGGACTAGGTTTTTGATTAAAATGACTCGAACAGTGCACTCACTATTTGTTTATTTTATTTATTTTTATTTTTATTTATTTCCAGGCTAATACATTTTATTTATTTTTAATTTATAGGATAACAAATAATTGTTTCTTCCTCTCCTGTGTTATACCAGAGACTGTCCCTGTTTACTCCTCTTGCTCTGTTCACGACATGCCCAAGAAGTTTTTGTCCTACTTTACTAAAACATAGAATAAGCATTGAAATGCCTATTGAATCAATCTTCATTTAATATATCATTTAGGCGATTGACAGCTTAACTTTGTTGTTACTATTATTTTTGGCTAAGAAAACTGGTATTCTATGTCAAATTTATTTCAGGGGAGAGTCTGCACATTAAGTTATTGTTATCACTGATAAGATCACAGGAAAAAGGCAGATTTTTTTGAGCAATGAGATGGATACTTTTGTCCCTCCCCAAATGGGTGCTTTGACATAAGAAATCAGTTTTTTTATAAAGATCCAGAACTTCAAAAGACCCCCCTCCAAAAAAAGTATTTTCAAAAGATAAAGAATAACCTTGTAATTTATCAGTAAACTTTTCAGGTGCCCAGTTTATCCCTAGAAAAGTATCCTTTCATCTACTTGCGCCTTTTGCTTTTTTAGTAAATAGTGGATGTGTCAAAGATTTTTCAGAAATGGCCTTGCTTTCATTTTGGGAATATTTCTATAACATTTGTCCATTTATTTAAAATTGTTCCCTGTTATGTTGCCATTTCAGGTCTTTGGTGAAATAGACTTGCTTTATTTTACATTAGATCTCAGATCTAGTTCTTGTCTAGCTTTTCCAAATCATCATGCCTCTGCGAAAAGCCTGGTTGTCGACTCATAAAGATTCTGGCTAGCACCCTTGAATAAAGATTCACCAAATGATGGCTCTTTTTATGAAACTTAGCTTGTGTACCTCCCCAGATTCACTTAGCCCCGTGAACCACTCTGGGCTGGGTCATGTCTTCTGCTTTCCAAACGGAGTGGCTTTAGTTACTACAAAGGGCATTCACTTGTTCACAAAGCCTGACTACCATATCTGATCTTATATTATAAATTCTCACACCTCTGGTTGTCTTCTAGTGACAAAGACCACACATACCTAAGCCTCCTGAACAATCCCTGCAATGGAAATCAAAGAAAACCAAAGGAATGCCATAGTCCAATCAATCAAGCTGAAAGATAGTTTGGCTTTCTTAGCAGCTGTTTGGGGAGGCCAGATAAAACCATCTAAAGTTTTGTAATGTCTTGTGGCTAAAATCTGACAAAAGAGAGAGAGTTAGAATTTAGAGGGCAACTGGCACTTAAATTGAGAAACCATGTAACTAGGTTCATTTCCTTTTAAAGCTTTTGCCAGATTGATATGGTACCACATTCAATTGTGTTTACTTTTCTTACATTCTCAATTCCCAAAGTATTTATTTTGGGAATTGAGAATTCCACACACACACACACATATATATTTTGTTTGTTTGTTTTTGTTTTTGAGACAGAGTCTATGTCACACTTGGTAGAGGGCTGTGGTGCATAGCTCACAGCAACTTTAAACTCTTGGGCTTAAGTGATTCTCTTGCTTCAGCATCCCAAGTAGCTGGGACTACAGGTGCCTCCCACAATGCCTGGCTTTTTTTTTTTCTTTCTGTAATTGTCATTGTTGTTTAGCAGGCCTGGGCTGGGTTCAAACCCGTCAACCCAGGTATATATGGTGGTGCCCTAACCAGTGAGTTACAGGTGCAGAACCCAGCTCTGTTTTCTAGAAAACCTAGGCTAGTGCATTTGGGACCTACATCTGGAAAACAGAACTTCAGGTTGGGAATTTGAAGTTAGGTAGATCACGTGCCTGACTGAAGGCTAAAGTGCCTCATTGCTGGTGGAAAGTAGAATGATAAAAACCTGTGCTGTATATAATGATGCATAGTTTCACCTATGGTTAACCAAATTGTATTGAGGTGCTGGTAGAAGACAGAACAATAAGAGAGGATGCATTTGAGAAATGTAGGATCAATGAAGTTACGTGACTGTGGCTTGGATGGCTGATTTTGGCAGCACTAGAGGCCAAGTTAAAGCATACTTTGAAAGACAAAGGTCTTAGACGTCAAAAACATTCTTATCCCTTGATACACAGGGCATTCTACACTAAAAGTGAAGCTTAGAGTTTGGTCATAATAGTGGCAGAACTGCAAAAGGATATCGAATGCATCACCTCTGATTTAGAAAGAGTCGAACTTTGAAATCTGAGATGGGTCCATTAGTTTATGAATTGGAGAAACTTGAACCTTCAAATTCCACTGAAACTTTTGTCCAATAGGGTACAGGTGAAACTTACTAAATGCAGAATACAAATGTCTTCGTACAATAACCAAGAAAATGCCATGAAGGCTGTGTTAAACAGTTTGATGAAAATACTTCAGATTGTATATGAAACCAGCACATTATACCCCATGATTGCATTAATGTACACAGCTATGGTTTAATAAAAAGGAAGAAAGAAAGAAATTCTCAGTTTCCCCTCACTAAAAGAAAATAGTTTCTCTTATATGAGTAACATGAAATGTCCTCACCTGAAGTAAGATCATGCTATTTTCTTTAAGGCGTAGCCCAATTTACTTTCCTTGCTTCCAAGTCACTTGGAAGCACAGTTCTCGGAATATAGAGGGTACCCACCAAAGAAGTTTGCTGTGAAGAAGGAATATGTATGTAAGTGGATTCTGAGCATGTTTACCCAGTGAGATGGTGTGTAAAGCTGGGTGGGAAGAGCTTGACACTGGGACACTCACCTTCACTAATGCTTCAACATTCTGGTGAGCATATTTGAAACTGGTTTGATAGTTAGCTCTAAGGACTCTGAAATTAGATATAATCATGATCCATGATAACTGAGGTAGTGACTTCAGAACTTAATATAATATTGATAGAGGGTTTAGCAGTTGGAGGAAATTGGCAATATTAGAATGGATTTACACAGTAAATGTAACAGAGAGAACACCACCTGCCTGAGACCCTAGAGTAACCAAAGAAACTGACTTCCCTAAAACAATAAAGAATGCATTTAAAACAATAAAGAATGCATTAAAGAAGCACTTAGTGGTCGTCACTATAAGAAGATGTCACCATAGAACTGGGATTCCAGATATTCATGGGGAGGACAGCATTTTTAAAACTGCAGAGAAGCATGTAATTACCAAAGGAAAGGTACATGCCATTGCTGAAATAGACCACAAGGCCAGAATAGCAATAAGGATGCTTCAATCCATACAGAGATCTAGAGCAGGGGCTGTCAAGGCAACATATGCACAGATTAAGCCTGGATCGTGGCTTAATTTGCACAATAACAAAAACAAACTAAGTCTGGCTTTCAGGCAACAGAAATGTCTAGGATAAGGGTAAAGAATCATAGTTTCTCACCTGGTCTCATTGAAATATTGAAGGGAAAGCCCTCAAAAACACTGTAAGTTTATATAGTAAACGTTTCTATAATATTTCCCCAAATGAACATTTGGACAATTTCTAGCAGCACTGTGTTTTTCTGATTGCTTTCCAGACTTTCTAAGATGTAAGCGTGACATGGTATTGACACTCATAGAACTGAAAATGCCATCATAATGCTCTAAGGTGAGAGTGAGAGTTTATGCCGTTCAAACAATAAATGGAATTTTTGCCAAATGCTTTCATAGTTGGGCCAGTGGGTGTTTGGGTCTATCATGAGATAGTTTTCCTGGGCCTGAAATATTTATTTATTTATTTATTCTCTTTGGTTATAATCTACTCTGGAGCTTATTAATTTATTTTTAAATTTCTAAACATTATGGGGGTAAAAACATTTTGGTTACATAAATTGCTTTTGTACAGTTTGAGACAAAGTTATGTGGGCCCATCACTCATCTGAACCCCAAATATTCAATTGGGAGCTTAGTAGTTCCCAATCCAAATGTGGAAATCCTTCACACTGGTCCTGACATGTGAGGCGCATGCCATTATGGTAGGAAAGGAAAATATGCATAGAAGTTCCTGAAACTACTCCTCCACCCCAGGATACCAAAAATTAGAAGAAACACTCATCTAGAGAGGAATTGCAGAAGCTGTTGTCAACATGAAGCACTTGAGAGACACAAGGGCGGTGGCTCCAGTCACAGCCCTGTTCAATTCACCTGTCTGATCTCTGCTAATGCCTGGCTGGTCATGGTGGATGTGTACGGATTACTGGGAACTTACCCAGTGGCAAATCCAACTGCAGCTGCTGTGAGATATGGTATTACCAGGGGAGCACAATCACAACCTCTGGCATCTGGTATAAGGAATTTGCTTTTAAATTTCAAGGGTAGAAAAAATGCTTTTTCACTGTCTTTACTCAAAATTTGGTCGGATCTTCTGTTCCCTTGTAACATAATATGCAGATATTTTCATTTTTATTCTGAAATGCCATATAACAGCATGTACTGACATGCCGATTAGACTGGGGGAGAAGAAAGTGCCAACTATTCTAAGCACGCTAATAAGGCACGTATCCTAGAAGGTAAGAGAGAAATTCTATAATTATATGGGGGATTGCAGAGAAGTTTTTAGGGATTCAGTGGTCTTGAAGATGTTGGGACATCGTCTGTAAGGAAAAGGGTAACTTGTTGTATCTCGTCTCCTACTACTGAGAAAGAGGTAATTACAGACATCTGTAGCGGAAATTATTATTCATTGGAATAACAGCTATCTCTGTGTGAACGGCCTCTGTCAGAGACTGAACCCCAGAACACGTGACACTAAGAAAATAGGCAACCCGAAGTAACCATTATGAACTGGTAGTTCTTATATAATTAACAGCATTATAGGACTGGCTGCCGCAAGACCAAGAGACATGGTAAATGTCACGTCATTTATTTCTTTTGTACTAACACCTCTTTCTCAACTTACACCCCTGATCTCATAGGAGAATGTCCTATGCGATTCTTATGCCTAATTGAGGAAGAGCTCAGTACTCAGGCTTAATTCATATAGAAGTTGGCTGTCTCATTACATCCCACTCAGAAGTGGCCTTGAAGAACACCAGGAAGGGGAAATAATTCTCCACCGAGGCAGATCTGCAATGAACATATTTGATGGTCCCCTTAGTGTGGAAGAACAGGACAGGTGTGGATATACATTGACTTTGGGACAGTGGAATGAACAGCTGAACAAGTTGGTTAAGGTTCTGGAATGAAAACAGGGAACAAGAAGGTCTAAAGTAATATTAAGTCCATGTACCTCTGGGCAAAGCTGAAAGTGTACAGATTAGGTTTTTGTCTACCAGAAAGCGTCCCCTGTAGATAGAGCTGCCAATAACCAGGTGTCAGCATGAATTAGCTGTGGTCATTGGCCAGCTCTCCCTTAGTCCCAACAGTGCTTGTGCTATGGGTCCATGAGTGGAGAACTATTATGACAGACTCAGCAGCATAGGTCTCATCTAAGCAAGGTCCATAAGGCAATCATCACTACCAAATTCAAACTTCCACTTTTTTGGTCAAACACTGAGCCATCTTCAGTGATAAAAGACAACTTCCAAGTGATATGTTGATTTTCACTGGGAATTCTTCCTAACCAAAATCAACATTTACATTGAGCTGGATTCATCTCACCTCCTGGAAGTCACTAAGGACCTACAGACGCGTGAGCTAGCAACACAGTGTCCGATGCAGTGTTACCTTAGACAAGGGAACCTATTTTAGTGCAGTGGGTTTTGACAGTGGAGTTACAAAATGGGGTTAGCTAGCATTGCACCATCCAGAAGCAGCCATTGGTGGAATAGCATTGAGAAGGCTCAGTCAATCTGTGGGCTCAGGACCAACACACTGTGGGCTGGGAACTCTCTTATGGGATGCAGCATATTCATTGAACCAGTGGATGATACATGGTGCTGTGTTCCCAGTAACTAAAATGTCAAGAATTGGCCTGCTCACCATCATTCTCTGTGACCCTATCACAGAATGTTTTTCTAACTCTGTAAAATTAGCCTCCACCCAGTTAGATATCCTAGTTCTCAAAATGGGGTAGAACACTTCAGTTGGCAAATACAGAAACACTTTTTCACTTAATGGAAGCTGTGATTGCCACCTGGCTACCACCAGTAGACAGACCAGTGGGGAAGAAAAAGGAGCTAAGGTTCTCACTAGGTCACTAAATAATTGCTATATGAGCTGGGGTTAATTTTATACAAGGCAACGAAGAGGAAATCTGGAACCAGGGATCTTCTGTCATGTCTCTTGGTGTTTTAGTACCCAGTGATAACTGCAAATGGACAATTGCAGCATCCCTCGCCACCTAAGAGTAGTGCAATTAAAGGCTTAGACCCATTGGGGATGAAGGGCTAGGTGACCCAACCAGGAAAACAAGCAAGACTAGTTAAAATCTTGGGCGACAAAAATCTCAAGTTAGGAGAGGGAGATGATAAATGCTGATTATTGTTCAGGAACCAGTAACAACATCAGGAAATATAATTTTTTTTTATTATTATCCTCTTTTTAGAGTAATGAAACTAACCGTGCTTTGAAGAGCTGGATTTCTATCTCCCTTCTCAGGTTGGAAGTAAAAACTTGTGAGCTTATGCAAAAGAAGGTATAAGGAGATCTGGGTAATACAAGAAATGAAGTGTGCAGATCCAAACTACTCACCTCTCCAAATAAGCCAATATTAATGCATTTTCTCCCCAGCTCTTAGTCATTGGTCTTGTTTCTCAGATGGAGTGGTCCTGGTAAAAAATTTCTCATACTCTTCTGGTCAGTGTGGAAGGTGCCTGCAGTCCCAGCTACTGCGGAGGCTGAGGCAAGAGGATCACTTGAGCCCAGGAGTTTGAGGTTGCTGTGAGCTGTGATGCCACAGCACTCTATCCTGGGCAACTGAGTGAAACTCCTTCTCAAAAATAAAATAAAATAAACAGGAAGATGTATGTCCTTAAATCATTATGGATTTTGGCATTGTGAGCAGTAGGATCCCAAAATTCATCTCTAATGTGATTTTTTAAATGCTGGAGGATTCCAATCAGTATAAATAAATAAATAAATATATATACACACACATATATAAAATATATAATTTTTTTATTTTTGTTTTTGATTTTTAATTTGTGGAGATTTTCTGCTTAGAATCAATTTTGAACATTAAGATTTAGCTTGAAAAAAATTATACATCCTTAAGTATAGTAGATGAAGGAATGAGAGAAAATATTTTTTTGAACAAGCAATTCTGTAAAATTAGAAATTACTTTTTTTAATCTATTTAAAGTTTGGCTTGGAAAATGCCATCTCTGGCTATATGGCCTTTTGTTGCAAAGCAGATCTGTGGCTGGGGTGCCTGTTGTGGGTGTGAGTGTGGACAAGAGCGATTGAAGCCAAATCTGTTGTGTTAGTAAATGATTTTAAAACTGAATGTAATACTTGAGTAGTTTTTTTTCTTTCTAGTTTGAAATTCAGTCTGTCTTTCTGAGCTACTAATATTTCATCCAAGAAGTTGTACTTGGAAATGTGACTACCAATAAGTTTGATACTCAAGGAAAAAAGTTTATTCAGAAAATTGAAAAAAAATCATCTTAGATCTGAGTAGATGGCCTTCAGAGTTTTCAACTGCCCTGTGATTTTTACCCCTAACATGGGAAACAAAAGTTTTTTTGATACTCTATGTACTCTCTGTTCTTGGACTGCCCACTCCCCAAAGCAGAATAACCACATACTGAATTCTGTGTGTGTAACTGCTTTGACAGGTCTAGTCAGATGATAGAAATGTTCGAAATTTCAGATTCAATCAAACATGAAATATTTACTCTTCTGTTCACATATTTAGAATTTTAGGTCCCAGAATGGTAGGGCAAACTAACCCTACAATAATTCATTTGCATTAATGTTTAAGATGAAACATTGTAAATGACTTGAAAAAGTGAAATAGCGTAGAAGTAAAAAAAGCATTTTTAAAAGGCTTAATTGGGGGGGAAATTTTTTCTGTTTACAGAGTATTACTTTCCCTCCTTCACTTCTTCCCTCTCTCCCCGAAAAAGATA